>JXTC01000294.1:135097-154984 GCA_002914845.1 Trema orientale
AAATAAATAAGTTTGGTTGTGTGCAACTCAACAACAAAAAAAAAAGAAAAAAAATAAAAAAAGAATAAGTGTTTGGCTATGTGTTAATGGAAGAAAAAGAAATTTTGATTTTATTGGCATGTTACTTGGTGTGTGAAAGAATAGCTCTACATGAGTCCTAGAGTTAAACTTATGCAACCTTTGTTGAGAATAACTAAACTTAATGAATCTAGTCAATTTATGTTAGGAGTAACATATTAGCTTGTCTAGAAGTTTTCACTTATATATTGAGAAAGAGTTTGTGAATACATTCGAATTCTCGATTGACAACTCTAGTGGATTAATTAGTGTAAGAGGGGAATCAGGATATTGTGCGTTTAAACTATAGTTGGGGAATTAGTAAATCTAGGCATTTTTCTTATTGCTTGCTTTCATTCATTTTGCATGCTAGTTTAGTTACTTTGTTTTATTTCTTTAAAATCAATGTTTCAGTTGTTTGGATAAAGTTAGGGTTGAGATAATTTTGATACTTAGCATTGAATTAGAAATCAATCCTCGTGGGTTCGACACTCTACTTCCATATCTATATTACTTGTAACCGTGTGCACTTGCATAGGACTGTGTGATTTTATAGTTGCATATTCCTACCAACAAAGTCCTCTTGTGATTTGCTCAATGAGACTCGGAGCCAATTTATTGTGCATGGGGGAGATACAAGGAGTTTCTCACACTATGCCCGAATCATGGATTATCCCCAGAGTATCAAATACAAAATTTTCTCAACAACCTTCGGCCCGAAATAAGAATGTGGGTGGAAAGAGGAAATGGTACTACCTATATTTACCAAGTATCCATTGATGACACTTATTGGTTGTTGGAAGACATGACCGACTTTGACTATCAGAGTTGGAATCATCTACGAAGCCACCTCAATTTGGGAGATAATTCTAATATTTCGGTGCCATAGTGTGATACTCCACATCACCAAGAGGAGCCTTCTCTGGACCTTGAATATCTTTTTGCACAATTTTTGGAGGAGACTAGACTTCACCATGAGGAGTGGGAGAGAATGGAGACCATTCGTAATTCACAATTTGAGTCTCTTTATGACTCCTCTGAGGCCATGACAAGGGCGGTGGCTATGATTGATGCACATATCACAAATAATGATGAAAGCCATCGTGAGGAGCCGAGCACAAGTGGGAGGTTCTTGGGTTTGTTTGATGATGACGACTCAAGTGAGGAGGAGAATCAAGAGTAGATCAAGGAGGAGGAATCACAAGACAACACTTGTGAATCTTTACCTTTTGAGATTCAAATCATCATACCGCTACTATTCATGAAAGATCACATCTATGATGATCCTATGTGGCTAATACCTCCTCCACCACTATTAGCACTGTTCATTTAAGCCCACCAAACACATGTATCGGTGCCAAATCAAGTTGAGTGTACGAGCCGATCACTTCCATATATCGCCAAGCCTGAAGGCGTTCAAAACCACGACCCATTTGATGTGTTGTATGACACATACTATGGGCGGAAGCCGCTATTTCGTTAGCTTCACCAATTTGTACATGAATAAGCCTAAAGATGTAAATTATGGAGAGGAGTCATACACCATGCAAGTTAGAGTCACCTTGCCCAGAGCACCACCTTTGCTAACCATAATAGGAGGCGAGAATGTCTCGCCTCTCCGATACGTGTTCTTTTCCCTTATGCTTATATTGAGCATTTAAATTTTGAGAATACTGCCAATTTTGAGTTTGGGGGTGAAAACACTTATTGATCAATTATTCGTTAGATATGACTTTACTTGTGTGTTGATAGTTGTGACTTTTCTTCTTATGAGTTGGTTTCTTTTGGCAAATCTTTTATTCGCTTTTGTTTTCTTTTGCTTGTTTGAATAAGTTGTGAGTATTGTTGAGATGAGACGACTTGATATTGATGATGAGCATAATCATTTAATGTTCTTTTAGGTCTTTTGAAATGTAATTCATTGAGATTATCTATGTGCTTGACTCGGATTAATTGAACCTTATTATTTATTCTGCACATTTGAGCACAATAATCATAATCACTTGACTCTTTGAGCTTTTGAAGAAAACTTATGTGCATTAGATTGGCATTGATATTTTATGAACTCTAGAACCCATTTGAGTGAAGCTTGAGACGAAATTCTACGTTAGGTGTCAATAGAGAAATGATTTAGGCCATGTATGGACCGTTTGAGCCTTTCAAGCTAACCTTGATACATTATCATCCTAGTACACCCTTTTTGAGCCTATTTTCTACCTTTGTTTTTCTACCATATTTTTGGCAAACCAAAATAATGACCACCAACCCTTATCCTTTAGGCATGTTGATTGTTTTAAAGAGTTAATTTATGTTATGTTCATGTTGGGAGGAATGGTGGTGTTACAAAGTATTGAAAAAAAAAAAGAAGTAATAAAAAAAGAGAAAAAAATGGAATAATTTGGTGAAAATTTTATGTCCTTACCCTCTATTTTGTTTTTCAACATTGAAGACAATGTTAACTTTGAGTTTGGGGGAGTAGTTTTTTATTTTCATTATTTTGTCTTATTTCATATCTTTCGTTTAAAAAAAAATGAAAAAAATAATAAGTGTTTGATGGAGTGTTGATAGAAGAGAAATTTAGTTAAAAAAAAGTATGGGAGTGCTATTTGATGTACCAAGGAATAACTCTACAAAGGTCATAGATTAATATGCTTAAGAGTAATCTGAACCTCAATTTTTCCAAAATTATCTTATCTTTGCCTAAGCTAACATTACAAGCTTAATGAAAGACCTTTTGATCTTTGATGATATACTAACATACATTAGTGGAGAGCAACATGAAAAATAGGCATATGGTAGTTCCAAATTGCATCATATAGAGATATTTCATTGTCTATCGAAATGCACAAGTCTATCTGAAGTTAATTTGGTTAAGTAATATTGATTTTGCACATACTTATATGTTAAGAGTCTTGAGTGGAGTTAAATTTATGCTTGAAGTTGAAAATCTATATAATCTCAATGTTTGCATTTTCTTTGAGCTTAGAACATTTTGTGTCCTTGGAGATACTTGCACGGTTTTTTTGATTCGATACGAAACTCACACTTTATTGTTTATATCATTAGTACTTGATTTATGTTTTGTATTTCTTTTTCTTGTTTTGTTTTGCTTAAGGACAAGCAAATATTCGAGTTTGGGAGTATTTAATGAGTAATTAATTCACTCACAAATTAAGTATCATTCAGCTCAAATAATTGTAAGTTCTCAAGCATTTATGTTGGTTTGATGTGCTTTTGAATGCAATACTATATGCACATGCATTAAAATCATGTCTGTTCATAACTTGGTCAAATAGTAGTTTTTCGATAAAATGCATTTTTCATGCTTTTCGGAGCCAAATTCACTGTGTGTTTAACACGTCAAATAACTTTAATTTAATGTCTAGGACTCATTTATAGCATTTAATTTTTCAGCTCCAGGTAAGCACGAGGTAGCATTTACGACACTGATTTATGTTTATTACATTAAGCTAACTTAGATTCAGCTTAATCGCGTAATGTTATTTTTGTGTATTCTAAAAAATGAGTGCTAATACTAAGTTTCCATTATTAATTGGAGTCTAATTGACTTATTTATATGTTCAATAATTTGTTATGGGGTTAGGTTCCACCAGATTATAATAAGACTTGTCACATGGGATTATAAGTCAAAGTATGACTAGTTTTCACTTTCTAAGCTAGGATTCACCAACTTTGTCTACATTTGGGTGTATAGGAGTGACCAGCAGTGTGGTAGTATGCTAAGGATATTTTAGAGCTGTACACATGTGGTGCCTAAGATTCTCACATGCATACTAAGCCAATAATAAACATGTTCTAATTGCATATTAGGCATCTAGAATTCATTAATACCAGTTTCATAAAAACATGCTCATTCCTTATGTTATGTGCATTTACATACGTATTATTACACTAATGATTGTTGAAGTGTCCTGATATAGTGTAAATATTCAATACCCTCAGAGAGAGCTCGGTGTGCTAAATAAAATAAAATAAAATATTTATGAAAGCAATACTATGTGCATATGCATTAAATTAACCTTTGTTGATAACTTGGTCAAATAGTAGTTTTTCGGTAAAATACAATTTTCACGCTTTTTAGAGCTAAATTCACTGTGTGTTTAACACGTCAAATAGCTTTAATTCAATGTCTGGGACTCATTTATAGCATTTTATTTGTCGGCTCTAGGTAAGCACGAGGTGGCATTCACGACAC
Organism: Trema orientale; assembly: GCA_002914845.1. NCBI lineage: Eukaryota > Viridiplantae > Streptophyta > Magnoliopsida > Rosales > Cannabaceae > Trema > Trema orientale. The sequence continues at coordinate 139,371 of JXTC01000294.1, forward strand.
TAATTTGTGTGTTATTGCACTAAGCTAGCTTAGATTCAGCTTAATCGCATAATGTCATAGTTGTGCATTCTATTAATTGGGCAGTTATACTATGTTTGCATTATTAATTGGAGTCTAACTGACTTTTTTTTTTATATTTAATGATTGGTTATGGGGCTAGGTTCCACCAGATTACAATAAGATTGGCCATATAGGATCATAAGTCAAAGTATGATTAGATTTCACTTTCTAAGCTAGGTTTCAATATTTTGGTCTACACTTGAGTGTATAGGATTGACCAGCAACAGGGTGAGTATGCAAAGGATGTTTTAGAGCTTGACACATGGAAAGTAAAGAGCAAAATACCCAAAATGCCCCTTAGAATTTAAGTATTGCTATTTCTTAGTCATTAAGTATCACTTTTAGACCAAATCTGGTTATTTCTTTCCTCTTCTTCTCCAGCCACGACCTGAGCCTCTCCAACACCTTTTTAGACTTCTCTCAACTTTCCTTAACCATCTCCAAGATTTTCCAAGTTGTAGAACTCAAGTTGGAGCTCTAGAAAGCAAGATAGATCAAAACTAGTCAAGGTAATTCTACTAGTTCTTCTTCCTAGGTCTTGTTCTTTAATTTTAGTTCTCCACTTGTTCCCACCTAAATTATAGTTCCTCTAGGTTCTCTTGAGTCCTAAAATCAGTTTTAAAGCCTTGGGAATCAGTTTGGTAGAGGTAGAAGGTAAGAACTTTAGAAAAAGCTCAGACTAGTCAAGGTGAGCACTATGTAGGATTTTGAACTTATAATAATTTCTTTTATTTCAGCTCTTAAATCAAAGCTATTATTTGATGAATAATGGTCCTAGGAACTCTTATATATTGCTGGAATATATAATTTAAGTGGAGAATTCAAGTTACACCTAGAGCCCCAAATTTGCTAATTGTAGATTCAAGAGTTTCCATGGGCGTATTAAGCTTTCTATACTTATAATCTAGTTTTTTCAACTTGCAATGGATATGTCATGGATTCTATTATTTATTCCATTAATTTAGTTACTGTTTGTAGCCATAGATAAGTGCACAAATTATTTTAAACTTGTCTAAACCGAAAAAGATTTCAAATGTTCTTCTATGTTGGTTTTGATGTTTCTTTCGATGTGTATATGTGAGAATTATCTTGTAAAATATTATTACAGGTTTAAAACCATGATTTTAATCATGTGAAAATATCCTAAAAATAGGGGAGGTGCTGTCCAAATATTTTTAAAATAAAATGGCACCATTTAGAGGTAAATGGACTAGTTTTACAAAATTAGGTGCCATTTTAGATCATTTTTGTGCTAATGAATTAACATTCATATTTTACTACTTTTGAACAGTTTTTCAATGCTAGTTATTGACCACCTAGTACCTTAAGTGATTTGTACACTTCTGAGTCATTTTAAGATCAAGTTTCCTAAATTGGTGAAAGCTCTGATTTCGGTCTTGTTCAATTATCTTGATGCATTCTTTTAACAAAATGTGCATTTTGAATAACAGTAAATTATGACAGGTGAAAAGCACACCAATCTCTAGAGGATATTGACCTTTTCCACAATTTATTTCTATTCAGGACATAAGGTAAGTAAACACTTACAACTGCATCACAAGAATCATATGGAAGATATCATTATGTGAAATTTACTTATTCTTGAAAGTTACGATAGGGCATGTGCATGGCATGTCTTGCATGCAAATTGAGAATTTCATTACAGAGTATTTAAAAAATGAGTACCATTGTACCAATTTTATAAGATAAGTTTTAATAGCAATTGCTAGTCTGTCGGAGCTGGGTGGGTAAGTCTGTTGATGCAGACTCTCCTGTTGAAGCGAGACTTGCGGATCTTATGATGTGTCTCATTAAAGCATGACAATATTAGCACGGTGTGGGATACTCCTTTGATGAGTGAAGGAGTTTTCAAAAACCTCACATGATGGTCGCACATTATTTTTACTCTTGGCCAGAATTTCCGCCCAATGTTATCACGGCCTATTGACTTATGGGACTAGCAATGCATTAGAGGGCCCAACTATGAATAATTTTTAAGGAAAATAGATGGACTCAAATGTTTATGAAAGAAAAGGGTACAATGGGAACTTTATGGGATTTTAAAACATACATAAGTATGCATAGTTTTTACAAACTGAGCTGTAGCTCATTTTAGTCTTGTGATACAGATGAGGAGGCACATTTTGGTGTTGACTATCTGGTTGCCTGGCTTGCCTTTTGTCACCATGATCATACAGATGTGGACGAGCTTGACCTGTGGACGACATTTTTTTTGGTTTCAGATATATTAGTATAATGTAAATAATACTACTGATGGCAAAATAGACTGGTGAAAACTTCTTTTGATTGTACATTTTGTAAAGACACTTTTAACAAGAAATGCCATGCAGTTGTTTTGTTTAAAGGGTTTAGAAACTTCAAATTTGCCCACCTTTTTATAAAACTAAAGATAATGTTTAAGAAAGAATAATACTTCCATAGTTTAGCTATATAAGACAATATGGTTAAACTAGGGGGTGTTACAACACATGAAAAGTAGTGTAAAATACCTAAAATATCCCTCAGAATTTAAGTTATGTCATTCTTAAGTCAATAAGTGCCACTTTTAGACCAAATCTGGTCATTTCCATTTCATCTCTCTCCAGCCTGTTGGGCTATTTCTAACACACAAACACCGCAAGTATACGAGTCGTAACAAGTAATATAGAAGTAAGAGAGTGTCGATCCCATGAGGAGTACTTGATTTACAAATGCCAAGTACTAACCAAAACTAGCTTCTAATTTATCCAAACGATAATAAGGTGATTGTTTGAGCAAGAATTGAAAAATAAAAACAATGTAAAAGGTAAGAGTGGAAACCGAAATTAAGCAACCAAAATAGTTCTTAAAGCAATAGTAAGGAACCTAGGGATGCAATCTACCCTCTAACTCCTCCAACTACTTATTTTCCTTATAACACAATTATCCATTTAGAATTGACAACCGAGAATCCTATTGTATTCACTACTTTTTTTCAAGACATAAGTGAAAATGTCTAAACAAGATAATATGTTACTCCTAACATAAATTGATTAGACTCTTTAAGTTGGGTAATTCTCACACAAAGTTGCATAAGTTACATCAGTATATTCCTATCCCATGTAAACTTATCCGATACTAGGCAATCCTATGTTGTTCAACCTATGTCTAAACCTAAACTCCCCTTTCCAAGTTCATATAGGTTTCACAACACAATAAGTTTAATGGCCAAATAAACAGAAGCATTAAGTACAAAGTAAAACAATTAACTCGTCAATGGATATCAAGAACAAGTGAGGAAAAAAAAAACAATTGAATTACATTAGAAGTTTGATTACATCCCTAGAGAAAGAGTTTAGTTCATAGTCATATCAAGAGAAACACAACAGAAATGATATAGCTGATACACATCCATAGCAGAAAAATTGTGATATCCTAAATTTTCTAATGATACCCAAATTCCTCACATAATTAAAGAGCCAATAATAACTGATTAGATAACATTTTCATTTATATTAGTACCATGTTTGCATACTCCGTTAAGTTTTGATTTTAAATTATTATGATTATTAACTTTTATTACGTATTGAGATATTTTGCAGTGAAATGCTCCGAAACTGTTCTTTGGTACAAGTTTTGACGTGTATTAAATTAATTAATAAACATTACATATTTGCATTTTGGTCAACTATTAGTGTTATTTTATTTAAATATTATTTTAGACTATACATCTCTTGAGTTCACGTGTGGTCCTAATATTTAGACATATTTTTATTTATAAATTTAGCGTTTTCTTCTTTTTCTAATATGCATTATATATATGATAAGTCTAATCATTAATTCTTTTTATTGATACCATTTATAAGTTATTAAAAAAAAAAAGAATTAGTAATATTCCTAGTGAACTGACTTGGTTCACTATGTAAGTAGGTTAAAAAAAAAAAGAAATTCCTATCTTCATTTATCAGTATAATACTTCATTATTTGCACCACCAACTAGAGGCAGTCAATTATTATGTTCTCCATTTTTATCATGGTTGTCTGTGATTCCTTGAGTTTGAGTTGGTTTGAAATAGTTTGAGAGTTCACCATGTCATATTTGAGAGATATTAGGCATACCAGCTGATATAATACTCATTATTAGGTGATTAATTCTTTATTTTTTTCATTACTTTCTTTCAATTCCACGAAGTGATGTTGTGATATCCTAAATTTCTAAGTGACACCCAGCTCCTCACATAATTAAAGAGCCAATATAACATGATTGCACAATATTTTCTTTTATATATTAATGCATTTATGTGCGTATAATTTCGAGTATTTATTTTAGTACACTGGTTATTTTATAATCTTTATTTGTGAAGCGATTTTACAGTGAAATGCTCAGGACACGCTTATTGGTACTAATTCGATGTATATTAGGCCAATTACTTAATTTTGATTAATGGACATTTTATTTAATTAATAAAAATAGTTTACATAAATTAATGTTTGAACTAATTGTTTGTTTTTACTTTTTTTCTTCTCATTATGTCTGATTATACTAATTTTAAATTACTTAATCCTATATATATCTTAATTTTCACATTACTATATGTTAAATTATTATTAATATTATTATTATTACTTTAGTTTAGTTTAATTACTATTTGATGTATTATAATCTGTATACTTTACCTAAAAAAAAAAAAGGAAAAGGACAAAAAAGAGGGAGGGGGGTTAACACCGACTTATTTGAAGTCGGCAACAATTTCAAGATCAACATATATTACTCTCTTTTGTTTCATTGTTATTCACTCTCTTCACCATTAGCTTACCCTTCTCATTATCCTCACTTCTCTCTACTCTGTTTGTATATGAATTGATTTAATTATGGATAAAGTGCTAAAATCTCTTTTCTTCATTTAAAGCTCTTGTAGGAAAGGTACTTCTTTCTAACTAAGACATATATCTGACCATACTTCGAGAAACTTTCCACTTACGATTTTGACTAGTTCTTTTAATTTTCGATAGTTCATATCTATATTTGTGTATTGAAATCCGTGAATAGTAGGGAGTTTTAGATGCTATGCACTACTAATTGTCCTTGTTCTATTTTAATGTTTGTAATAAATTGAGGCTTAATTTAGTTTATGGTTCTGTCTGATGGTTTGTTAAAAACGTATATGGCCAAGTTGACAATAACGTAAATGGGTTTTAATGACATGGGATGGCTAATAGGTAATTATTAATTAATTAATAATACAATTCTAAGTGTTGGAATTCGAAACCGCATTGGAACATCAATATTAGATTCAGAAAATAGTTTCTTTTGTTGTGTTCTTGTTGTATATGCGGTAACCAAAGATTGATTATATTTTGTCTAGTATAGTAAAGTTAAATAAAATAGAGACTGTAGAGTAGTCCCCAGAAGAGAGGAATATTGTTATTTATTATCTAAGATAGATCTTTACTATCATAATATTTGATTTAGTCTGGAAGATTCTATACGTTTGAATCTATATCAAGTATTTGCCATTTGTTATTAAACATTTCTTTCACTTTATGTGAGTTATATAGTACTTAATTTTTATGTTATTCATAAGAGTTAATGAGTCCAAATATTAATCTTTATTAATCATTTTACTTATTTTAATTTTTCCGTGTACATATGATAGTATCTACTTTGTTAATTCCCTTGAAAATTATTGGTTATCTTAGAATTGTTGATAAGAAACTTTGGCCTCATTTGACTTTATAAAGCTAAATGTTTTATTTAAATTTTTGGATTGAAAAACCTGTAGTGAATGAATAACTGCTTTGTGTATGAGAAATTGTCTCATGCTTGGAAATATTTAAGAAATTAGCATTATCATTTTGTTATGTAAATTAAATGCACCAATTCATGTAGTACAATATTCTTAGTAATCAAAAGAATCTGTCATTGGCTAAATGTTAGGAACACATCGATTGTACCTTCAGCAAAGAGCATTTCACAAGTAAAGATATAAAAAAAAAGAAGAGAGAAAGAAAAGAAAAGAAGAAGAAAGAGCTCGGAATCGAGGTAAGTAACATCACACCTGCAATGTAAGAAATTCTCTGTTTCTGTAAACCAGTGGAATCTGTGAATGTGAAATTTGTGCATATGTGTACATACGTATTTGTCATTTCGCTTTACAAGAAACATGAACACGTGGTGTATTTATATTTCCTGACGAGTATTGGTGAATAAGGTGTGGCGGGCCAGCGCCCAAATATATGATATGGTTCCTTCGGGAACACTCTGGTCCTTTCGAGGACACTATGGTTCCGTCGGGAACACTCTGACGGCGGTATGGGGTGGACCTCTGCTGTACACAGAGGGGATTTTCTGGGGCTCGAGACTTCCATATAGCTTATGATACGTTATATATTCTCTGAGTGGCTCAGTATGCGATTCACGGTCTTGTCAGGCAATACAATATACACAGGGATCCCAATCATATGATTATCTATTCTCTGTCATGTGCGCTTTGCATTTGCATACATTACTTACCGAGTTTTATACTCACAAATATTCTTACATTGCATAGGGTACTGATGCTACGTGAGTTAGAGGAGGAGCACTGACTTTCCAACTGCGGCCTGTGTATATAAGCATTTTGACGCTGTGGTTTTCTGACTGAGAATTTTATATCTATTTTAAGTGTGTGTACATTATGTATATTTTATGAGAGACCCACTTTGCCAGGGTGTATATATGTATGCATCAAAGTATGTATAATTATGAGTGGAGTTTTCTTTTTTCTCCTACAAAGTTTAGATTTTTCTTTTTTATTTTTCCCAATTTTATCAGTTCTAAGTCGAGTAGCGTCTCTTGATCTCACTAAATATTTATATAAATATCCTTACGTATGTGTGTGGGATCGGGGGATGTTACAGTTGGTATCAGAGCTTATGTTTTAAAATAATTCTGAAGACTGCTTATAAACACACATTGGGAAGGAAAGGAAGCCTCACTCCTTTGTAAGTGTTTGATATGGATTTGATATCTGTTATAATTTTTTTTATTTGCATTCATATCCTAGTAATGAATATTATTGGCTATAATTGGAGCAATGGATTCTGGGTGTCAAGATATTAGTATGGTGACTACTCGGGGTCAAGATAATATCGACAGGGGTGCATCTTCTTCACAGAGTGTTAATCCGGTTGAACAGTTAGCTTTCTTGATACAGAATATATTAGAGCAGCGTATGAGATAAGAAAATCAACCTGACCCTCCACCACCGCCACCTCAACAAAGGCAGGATGCGAGTGAAAGCACTGGGGAAAGATTTAGGAAACTCCAGCCTCTGACTTTTGATGGTGGGGTTAATCCAATACAAGCTGAGTAGTGGATTAGGACCACTGAGCGTATGCTGGCTTATGCCAAGGTCCCTGAGGCAGATAAAGTTGCTTGTGCTAGTTTTATGCTGAGACATCACGCTGAATATTGGTGAGACACTATGAGTACTATTCATGATATCACTACTATGACCTGGGAGAGATTTAGAGAGTTATTTTATGGAAAATACTTTACCGATACCATGAGAGCTAGCAGGAGGGTTGAGTTTGCCAATCTGAGGTAGGAAGAGATGTCTGTTGCAGAATACATCCGTAAGTTTGATGAGTTATCACGATATGCACCTCACATGGTTGCCACTAATAAGCTTAAGGTAGATCAATTTATGCAAGGTCTGAGGAAGACTATCGTTAGGGATTTAAAATCTGGTGGAATTCGAGGAGTACCATTTGCTCAGGTTGCAGACAAGGCATTAGATGCTGAGTAAGCAGAAAAAGATGTTTTGGATAAGGAAAAGATTAGGAGAGAGAGACAGGCTCGGGATATGCAAAGGGGTTTCAGACCCAATTTTCAGGGAAATAGAGGAGGACAGATTCAATTTCAACATCCTCAGGGAATGAAAAGGAAGGGAGCTCCAACTCAACATACCCGACCTGATCAGGGTAAGCGTCCTAGGACTGATCAGCAGACTACCACTACTTCTATACCACCTTGCCCATCATGTGGGAATAATCATTCTGGAGAGTATCGTAAGGGTGCAGGGTTATGCTACAAATATGGTAAAAGTGGTCATTTTATTAAGAATTTCCCTGAAATGAAAAATGATCAGAAAAAACCAGGTGGGAGACTGTATGCTATGGCTGAGACAGTTATTGGAGATGAGAATGAGGCAGACCCATCCGTTATCACAGGTGAGATATTTATTTATGGCATCATAACTCACGCATTAATAGATTCAGGATCCACGCATTCACATGCATCATTAACATTTGTGAGGAGATTGGGTTATCCTATATATCAGATGAGTACTACATTTGGTGCCACACTTCCTTCTGGAGAGGTTATGTATTCAAACAAAATTTTGAGAGCTTATCCTGTTATAGTGAATGATAGAGAATTATTTGCAGACCTGATTGTGCTTGATATGAATGATTATGAGATTATTTTGGGTATGGATTAGCTGTCAAAGTATTTTGCTAAAATTGACTACAAGAAAAAAATGGTGATATTTCATCCTCTTAATGCTGACCAGTTTATACTTGTGGGTACTCAGAGTAAAATAAAGTTTCCTTTGATATCAGCTATGAAAGCTCAGAAATTGTAAGAAAAAAGGTTGTATAGGATATTTGGCAAGTATTGTTGATATATCGGTTGAGCAGAAACTGAAACCAGAAGATGTGTTAGTTGTGCAAGATTTTCTGGATGTGTTTCAAGAGGATTTGCTAGGTTTGCCACCTATACGAGAAATTGACTTTGCTATTGATTTGGTACCGGGTACTGCACCTATTTATAAGATACCTTATAGGATGGCGCCAGCAGAGTTGAAGGAATTAAAGATACAATTACAGGAATTGCTAGACAAAGGATTTATATGTCCTAGCTCTTCACCATGGGGTGCACCAGTCTTATTTGTGAAAAAGAAAGACGGAACTTCGCGATTATGCATTAACTACAGAGAACTTAACAAAGTGAGTATTAAAAACAAGTATCCCCTACCTCGCATCGATGATTTATTTGATCAACTTCAGGGTGCCTCTGTATTTTCAAAGATTGATTTGAGGTCCGGTTACTATCAGTTGAGAGTCAGAGAGGAAGACATTCCGAAGACTGCCTTTAGAACTCAGTATAGTCATTATGAGTTTTCGGTGATGCCATTTGGTCTGACCAATGCTCCGGTAGCGTTTATAGACCTGATGAATAGGATATTTGAGGAATTCCTCGATAAGTTTGTTATTGTGTTCATCAATGACATTTTAGTATACTCCCGATCTAGAGAGGACCATAGAGAACATTTGAGAATCATTCTTCAGATATTGAAAGAGAAGGAGCTATATGCTAAATTCAAGAAATGCGAGTTCTGGTTAGAAAAAGTGTCGTTCCTTGATCACGTTGTTTCTCAAGATGGGATTTCTGTTGACTCTACCAAGGTTGAGATAGTTAATAATTGGTCTAGACCTACCAACGTTACAGAGGTCAGAAGTTTTCTGGGTTTGGCCGGTTATTACAGAAGGTTCGTTGAGGGATTCTCTAAGATTGCTATGCCACTAACACAGTTGACCAGAAAGAGTAACAAGTTTATATGGACTAATAAGTGTGAGAAGAGTTTTCAAGAATTGAAGCAGAGATTAATTTCAGCACCAGTCCTGACTATACCTTTGGGTACAGAGGGGTTCGTTATTTATAGTGATGCTTCGAAACAAGGCCTGGGATGCGTCCTCATGCAAAATGGGAAGGTTATTGCTTATGCTTCAAGACAGCTAAAGGATTATGAGCGCAATTATCCTACTTATGATATAGAACTGGCAGCAGTAGTATTTGCATTGAAGATTTGGCGACATTATTTGTATGGTGTTCATTGTGAAATTTTTACTGATCACAAAAGTTTAAAGTATTTGTTTACTCAAAAGGAACTGAACATGAGACAAAGACGTTGGCTAGAATTAGTGAAAGACTATGATTGCGACATTAGTTATCATCCAGAAAAAGCCAATGTTGTGGCAGATGCACTCAGTAAGAAATCATCTGGAAATCTGACAGCTTTACACGAGTTAGAGAAACCCTTGCAGGAAGATTTATGCAGATCCAGAATGTCGACCTTTACATTTTTCTATTGGTGACAAAGTATTTCTTAAGGTTGCCCCTATGAAAGGTGTTATGAGATTTGGAAAGAAAGGGAAGTTAAGTCCTAGATTCATAGGTCCGTATGAGATCCTTGAGAAAGTAGGAAATGTCACTTATAGGCTTGCAGTGCCCCCAGAGTTATCAAGTGTGTATAACGTCTTCCATGTTTCAATGTTAAGGAAGTATGTATCAGATCCATCCCATATTCTTAGCTAGGAGCCACTTCAGTTAGATCCAAAATTAAGCTATGAGGAACGTCCTGTTCAGATTCTAGATAGAAAGGAGAAAGAATTGAGAAACAAGAAAATTCTTCTAGTAAAAGTCCTATGGCAAAGCCATTCTGTGGAAGAAGCGACATGGGAACGAGAAGATGAAATGAGAAGGCAACATCAAGAATTATTTGGTAAGCAAAATTTTCACGCACTTCGGAGCCAAATTCACTATGTGTTTAACACGTCAAATAGATTTAATTTAATGTCTAGGACTTATTTATATCATTTTATTTTTCGGCTCCAGGTAAGCACGAGGTGGCATTCAGGACACTAATTCGTATTTAGTTGCACTAAGCTAGCTTAGGTTAAGCTTAATCGCATAATGTTATTTTTGTGAATTCTAATTATTAAGTGCTAATACTATGCTTGAATTATTAATTAGAGTCTAATTGACTTATTTTTATGATTAATGATTGGTTATGGGGCTAGGTTCCACCAAATTACAATAAGATTGGCCATATAGGATCATAAGTCAAAGTATGACTAGATTTCACTTCCTAAGCTAGGACTCACCAACTTTGGCTACACTTAGGTGTATAGGAGTAACCAGCAATGTGGTGACTATGTTAAGGATGTTTTAGAGCTAGACACATGTAAAGCAATGAGCAAAATACTCAAAATACCCCTTAGAATTTAAGTTATGCCATTTCTTAGCCATTAAGTATCACTTTTTGACCAAATCTGGTCATTTGCTTCCCCTTTCTCTCCAACCACGACCTGAGCCTCTCCAACACCTTCCTACACTTCTCTCAACTCCTCTTAGCCATATCCAAGAGTTTCCAAGTGGTATAACTCAAATTGGAACTCTAAAAAACAAGATAGACCAAAACTAGTCAAGGTAGCTCTACTAAGTTCTTCTTTCCAGGTCTTGTCCTTTGATTTCAATTCTCTACTTGTTCCCACTTAAATAATGGTTTCTTCAGGTCCTCTTAAGTTCAAAAATCTATTTCTAACCCTTGGAAATCAGTTTGGTGGAGATAGAAGGCAAGAAGTCTAGCAAAGGCTCAAACTAGTCAAGGTAAGGTTTAAGTAGGATTTTGAATTTGTAGTGAATTTCTTTTATTTCAGCTCTTAAACCTAAGTTATTATTTAATAAAAAAATTGTCTTAGGAAGCCTTATATATTGCTGGAAACACGAAATTTAAGTGAAGGATTAAAGTTAGACCTAAAGCCCTAAAGTTTGTTAAGTGTTTTCATGTGTAGTAGATTAAGTTTTCTATGTTTGTAACCTGATTTCTTAAGCTTGGAGTGTATATTTATTGATCCTATTATTTATTACACTCATTTGGTGGCTGCTTGTGATGACACACAAATGTAAAAGTGGTTTTAAACTTATTTAAACCGAAAAAGAGTTCAAGTGCACTTAGATTGTTCTAAGTGATCCTCTTTGATATGTATATGTGGGAATTGGATTGTTAATTGTCATTGCAGGTTTAAAACCATGATTTTAATCATGTGAAAATATCTTAAAAATAGGGGAGGTGCTGTCCAAATGTTTTTAAAATGAAATGGCACCATTTAGGAGCAAATGGACTAGTTTTTATAAAATTATGTGCCATTTTGAATCATTTTGTGCTAATGAACTAGCATTCATATTTTAATACTTTTGAACATTTTTTCAATGCTAGTTATTGATTGTCAAGTGCCTTAAGTGATTTATATGCTTCCGAGTCATTTTAAGATCAAGTTTCTTAATTTGGTGAAAGTTGTCATTTCGGTCTTGTTCAAGTATTTTAATGCATCCTTTTTGTAAAATGTGCATCTTGAATAATAGTAATTTATAACAGGTGATTAGCATACCAATCTCTAGAGGATATTGACTCTTTCCACTATCGATTCCTATTCAGGACACGAGGTAAGTAAAGTACTCAATTGCAACACAAGAATTATATGTTATGTGAGTATATATTATGTTTCTACTCTTTACATTTATTCTGGCTATGAGCATGACCATTGGCATTTCGATTTAAGCATACATGCTTGGTATCTCTAGTGTGGAATTATCATGTAACTTTCAAAAAGTTTTTTGCCACTATTACGGGGAAGCGGGATATAAATTTACAGTTCAGGGTGGCAGCCCAAGGAGAGGGGCAAGCTTGACGGAATTTGTCAAAAGATTTGCCACAATATTCCTCCTCCAAATTATATAATAGATTACACTACAGTCTTGGGCCGCCTTATCTCCTGAGCTCGACGAGGTAACGATGGACTAAGGTTAGTAACGAGCCCCACTGTGGTAAGAGCCAGCGGGAGGAGAGCCCATAGGATATTATTAATTCAGGAAGCCCTACAAGCACATTGCTGAACCGGACAGTGGGCATAAGATAGGGAAGGGTCTAAAGAAAAATATTTATATCGAAACATTTAATCATGCATGGTCATACATTTAATTCAAAGAAACATATCATCCATTACTTTACTTACTGAGCTGTAGCTCATTGTAGTCTTGTGTTGTAGATAATGATTAAAATGATAGTCCGAGCTTGTAAGCTAGAGTAGAGGCCCAACCTTGGTGTTGTACACATGGATATTTTGACCATATGGGGGCTTAATTTGTGTATTTTGGGATGTTTTGCAGTCTCTCAATGAAGTTATTTTTAGTGCGTCTCTTTTGGTACCTATTTACTACCTTTCGTTTTGTAATATATGTATATATTGATCCACACTATGTTTATAAGTAAGGTCAGCTATCCATAAAGTTTTAAAGAAAATAAAAAGTTCAAATTAGCCCGTATTTTTGGAATAACGAATACAGGATTATTTTCCAAAAGTAACGCCTTGTAAATAAAATATTAATAAATTCTCACTAGTAGTATGTGGATAAAAGGAAGGGTATTACAATTTAACTCCCGTTTGAAGCTATTTCCTGGTAAATTGAAGTCCAGGTGGTTAGGTCAGTTCAAAGTTTCTATGGTTTACCTATATGGTGCTGTTGACTTGCTAGAAGAAAATGCAGGGCGACAATTCAACGTCAATTGCCAAAGATTGAAGCACTATTGGGGAGCTGAATTTGACAGAGGGAAGACCTCAATTACCCTGCAAGAGCCATGAATGAGCAAGAAGTCAGGCTGTCGACTCTAAAATAAGTTCTGAGTGGGAGATAACCCACTACATATCTCTCACTTTCATCTCTTTTAATCATTTGCTTCTTTTACTTCCTGTTATAGAATTTTTTGTGTTTAGTGTTGAATCTTAAAAATTAAAAAAAAAAGAAGAGAAGAGATGTGAAATCTCGATTCTTAATTTATGGTTAATTCTTGTGCAGGGAAACATGCCTAAAAGTGGAGACAAATGGGAAAGAAGGAGTTCAGGAAGATTTTCTGGCATTTCAGTGCAGAGAGATAGATTCTCAGGAAATGCCAAATTGCTGCAGCAATGAAATTGGTGTTAAACAATTGCTGCAGCAACAAGCCCAGTTCCAGTATTCAAAAAAACAAAAAACCGTGGGCCACATTTGTGGGCAGCAGTTTTGCAACGAGGGGAATGGGGTCTTCACGAAGCAACTATCAGCCCACGATTCCCACTTAAATATAAAAAGAAAGGGATGTGAGTCTATTATTCCCTTTTTAAATCAAACCCTAATCCCACAAAATCTCCAAAAAGTGACAAACACACTTTCCCATTTCTTCTTGACGGCGCTGCAACTGCATTCCGGTAGGAATCTTTTTTCTTTTTTTTTATACTCAAGTTTGGGGGAGATAACTCGGCTGATTGTGAAGGCAATGGGGATCAAGAGAGTTGCTCGCAGGGCTTCGAAAGTGGCAAAATTTGATTCGGAGGAGGCTGAGACCCGGTTTGAAGAGCACATCCAAAATCGGCCCCTAGGTACTGAGAAAGGTTTCGTGCTAGACAATACCGAATCAATGGGGCAGTCGTCGTTCATTGCAGACGTCATCATCCAACACCACTGGCAACTGTTCTGCGCTCATCCAGAGGACCCGATTTTGCTTCTTGTTCGCAAATTTTAAGCCAACCTGACTGATCCAGAGGAGGACACCGTGTACGTCAGAGGAGTTCAAGTTCCGTGGAGCGAAGAAGCCATCAACACTATATTTAGCTTAGGGAATCCTGTGGATAAGCATTCTGAGTTTGTAGACGAAGTTACAGAACCTGAGTTGCTCACAGTGCTCGAGACTCTTGCTGTAGCAGGAGACTAGTGGAATGTCTTTGGAGCTCGCTGAACTCGCCTGCAAAAGTCTGGTACCATTTTCTGAAATCCCGCTTGCTGCCCACCACACATAGCAAAATAGTTTCCAAGGAGCGTGTGTTGCTATTGTACTCCATCATGCTGGTAAATTTATCAATGTGGGTCAGATGATTCATAGGAAAATTTGTGCCAGTGCTACGAGGAAGTCAGGGGCTCTGTTTTTCCCGTCCCTAATTACCAGGATGTATCGAAATTGCCGAGCTCCTTATGTGATATCCAGCTCCTCACATAATTAAGAAAGCCAATAATAAATATGCTCTAATTGCATATTAGGTATCTAGAAGTCATTAATACCAGTGTCATAAAAACATGCTCATTCATTACGTTATGTGCATTCACATACATGTTATTATACTAATGATTGCTGAAGTGTTCCGATGCAGTGTAAAGGTTCAATACTCTCAGAAAGAGAGAGCTCGGTGTGCTAAAAGAACAAAGGATATAATTATGAAAGTAATACTATGTGCACATGCATTAAGATCGTACTTGTTGATAACTTGGTCAAGTAGTAGTTTTTCGGTTAAATGTAATTTTTACGCACTTCAGAGCCGAATTCACTATGTGTTTAGCACGTCAAATAGGCTTAATTTAATGTCTAGGACTGTGATATCTTGAATTTCCATCATAGAGATTTTCGGTGCACCTTTGAGTGTTATCAATATTTATTTTCGCTTTGAGTATTGTATGTAAGTATTGTTAAGCTTGGCCCAATGACTTATTAATAGTTCTTTCTAATTGTTGTTTTCAAGAATTCTTAGCATTGAAATCAATTTAGTGTCTTTTTTTTTTTTATGACTTGTTATCTTTTGCTACCTATAAGTGTGTGGATATAAGATTAACTAAACAAATACGTGATCAATTTGATATAGTGCCTTCATTTCATAATATTTGCTTTTGTTTAAATTGGTTGTTGTTGTATATGTGTGAGACCTTTTGCTCATATAATTACGTT
>JXTC01000294.1:155022-172461 GCA_002914845.1 Trema orientale
GTATATCTAAATAGTGATTAAAAAAAAAAGGGGGTACTTATTAGAATTCTTTATATATGCTGTTAACGATAATAATACATAGGACTATGCATATATACACACACAATGATGCTTATTTGATTCTTCTTTTTTTTACGAAAGCCTTTACTTATTGTTAGAGTTTATTAACTTGACTATAATATCATGGTTTTACGTGAATACTTATCAAGAATGATTGATCATATAAACTTTAGAATTCAATATATTATTGTATTAGACTGGTATTATTTAAATAGATAAAATAAGTAGGTACACGTTAAAATTTTCTTAATTTCTGATTGTTATATTGTGTCAAATAAGGTCTGCATTTATTAATTACAATATCTGCTATTTCATTGGATATTATGCTTGGGTGGATTTTTACTAATTCTTTTGTGATTACTATTTATATGATGATTATATAAAACTCTTGGTCGGATATGTTCTTTGTAGATTGATTTTTTCTCTGTGGTTTTAAATTGGCATATTTGATTATATTACAGGATTAGTCGCTTAGTATTTTATATTCTCTTGCTTAGAATCATATTAGGAATTAGCTATTTTCTTTTAAAGCAAAGTTTAAAACACAAAAATTGTTTTTAGCATCACATACATAATGAAATCATTTGAAAATAATAGGGCGCGTCAACTGTTCTAAGAGTAAAGAGTATTTCACAGAAAAATACGTAAAAGCTCGGACTCGAGGTAGGTAACGTTACACCTGCAATGTAAGAAATTCTCTGTTATTGTGAATCTGTGGAATCTGTGAATGTGGAATTTTTGAATGTGGAATTTGTGCATATGTGTACATACATATCTGTCATTATGCTTTACATGAAAAATGAACACGTGGTGTATTTATATTGCCTGACGAGTATTGGTGAATAGGGTGTGGCGGGCCAGCACCCAAATATGTGATATAGTTCCTTCGGGAACACTCTGGTCCTTTCGAGGACACTATGGTTCCTTCGGGAACACTCTGACAGCGGTATGGGGTGGACCTCTGCTGTACACAGAGGGAATTTTCTGGGGCTCGAGACCTCTATATAGCTCATGATATGTTATACGTTCTCTGAGTGGCTCAGTATGCAATTCACGGTCTTGTCAGGCAATACAATATACACAGGGATCCCAATAATAAAATTATATGTTCTCTGTCATGTGCATTCTGCATCTGCATGCATTACTTACTTAATTTTATACTTATCCATATTCTTACATTGCAGAGGGTACAGCCGATGTTTGAGATTTAGAGGAGGAGCACCGACTTTCTGATCGCGGCTTGTGTATATGAGCATTTTGACGCTGTGGTTTCTTGAAAGATGATTTTGTATTTGTTTTGTGTGTGTATGTGTATTATGTATATTTTATGAGAGACCCACTTTGCAAGAGTGTATATATGTATATCTTGGAGTATATATAATTTTGAGTGGAATTTCCCTTTTTCTCCCAGAAAGTTTAAAAAGTTTTAAATTTTCTCCTATTTTATTAGTTCTAAGTTGAGTAGCGTCTCCCGATCTCACTAAATATTAGTATAAATATCCTTACGTACGTATGTGGAATCGGAGAATGTTATAATTGGTATCAGAGCTTAGGTTTTAAAATGATTCTGAAGACCTCTTATATACACACGTCGAGAAGGAAAGGAAGCCTCAATCCTCTGTAAGTATTTGATATACATGTTGATATCTGTTATAATTTTTTTAATTGCATTCATATTCTGGTGATGATCATTATTAGCTATAAATGGAGTTATGGATTCTGGGTGTAAGGATATCACTATGGTAACTACTTTGGGTCAAGATAATATCGACAGAGGTGCATCTTCTTTACAGGGTGGTAATCAAGTTGAACAGTTAGCTTCTTTGATTCAAAACATATTAGAGTAACGTATAAGACAAGAAAATCAACCTAACCTTCCACCACCGCCACCCCAATAGAGACAGGATACTAGTGAGAGTGCTGAGTAGAGATTTAGGAAACTTCAGCCTCCAACCTTTGATGGCGGGATTGATCCAATTCAGGTAGAGCAGTGGATTAGGACCACTGAGCATATGCTGGCTTACGCCAAGGTTTCCGATGCAGATAAAGTCCCATGGGCTAGTTTTATACTGAGACATCATGCTGAGTACTGGTGGACACCATGAGTACTCCATTAGGTACCACACTTCCTTCTGGAGAGGTTATGTATTCAGACAAAATTTTGAGAGCTTGTCCTATTGTAATGGAGGATAGAGAATTATTTGCAGACTTGATTGTGCTAGACATGAATGATTATGAGATTATTTTAGGTATGGATTGGCTGTCGAAGTATTTTGCTAAGATTGACTACAAAAAGAAGACGGTGACATTTCATCCTCCTAATTCTGACCAGTTTGTACTTATGGGTACTCAATATAAAACCAAGTTTCCTTTGATATCAGCTACGAAAGCTCAGAAATTGTTAGAAAAAGGTTGTACAGGATACTTGGCTAGTATTGTTGATATGTCTGTTGAGCAGAAGTCAAGACTAGAAGATGTGTTAATTGTGCAAGATTTCTTGGATGTGTTTCAAGAGGATTTGCCAGGTTTGTCACCTGTAAGAGAAATTGACTTTGCTATTGATTTAGTACCAGGTACTGCACCTATTTCTAAGACACCCTATAGGATGGCTCCAGTAGAATTGAAGGAGTTAAAGACACAATTACAGGAATTACTAGACAAAGGATTTGTATGTCCCAACTTTTCACCGTGGGGTGCACCAGTGTTGTTCGTGAAAAAGAAAGATGGCACTATGCAACTGTGTACTGACTACAGAGAACTTAACAAAGTGACTGTTAAGAACAAGTATCCCCTACCTCGCATCGATGATTTGTTTGATCAACTACAGGGGGCTTCTGTGTTTTCGAAGATTGATTTGAGTTCTGGTTACCACCAGTTAAGAGTCAGAGAAGAAGATATTCCAAAAACTGCTTTTAAAACTCGGTATGGTCATTATGAGTTTTCTAGTGATGCCGTTTGGTCTGACCAATGCTCCAGCAGTGTTTATGGATCTGATGAACAGGATATTTAAGGAATTCCTAAATAAATTTGTTATTGTATTCATCGATGACATTTTAGTATACTCACGATCTAGAGAGGAGCATAAAGAGCATTTAAGAATCACCCTTCAGATATTGAAAGAGAAGGAGTTATATGCTAAATTTAAGAAATGCGAGTTCTAGTTAGAAAAAGTGTCATTCCTTGGTCATGTTGTTTCTCAGGATGGGATTTCTGTTGACCCGACCAAAGTTGAGGCAGTTAATAATTGGTCTAGACCTACCAATGTTACAGAGATCAGAAGTTTTCTGGGTTTGGCTAGTTATTACAGAAGGTTTGTTGAGGGATTCTCTAAGATAGCTATGCCACTTACACAGTTGACCAGGAAGAGTAACAAGTTCATATGAACTGATGAGTGTGAAAAGAGTTTTCAGGAATTGAAACAAAGATTAATTTCAGCACCAGTCCTGACCATATCTTTAGGTACTGAGCGATTTGTTATATACAGTGATGCTTCAAAACAAGGTCTGGGATGCATTCTCATGCAAAGTGGAAAAGTTATTGCTTATGCTTCAAGACAGCTGAAGGATTATGAACGCAACTATCCTACTCATGATTTAGAATTGGCAGCAATAGTGTTTGCATTAAAAATTTGGCGGCATTACCTATATGGAGTACATTGTGAAATTTTTACTGATCACAAAAGTTTAAAATATTTGTTCACTCAGAAAGAACTAAATATGAGACAAAGACGTTAGCTAGAATTGGTAAAAGACTAGATTGCAACATCAGTTATCATCCAGGAAAAGCCAATGTTATGGCGGATGCACTCAGCAGAAAATCATCTGGTAATCTGATAGCTTTGCACGAGTTGGAGAAATCCTTGCAGGAAGATTTATGCAATCAGGCATTGAGTTAATTACTGGTAGATTATCTGTTATGACTTTACAGTCTACCTTATTAGACAGGATCAAACAGCGTCAAAAAGAAAATCCAGAATTGATTGGACATAAAGAGTTAGTAGAGTAAAAAAAAAAAAATAGATATCAGTATTTCTACTGAAGGAGTGATCAGATTTCAGGGTAGACTTTGTGTACCAGATGATAGAAATATCAAGGAAGAGATTCTAGCAGAAGCACACAATACTCTATATTCAGTCCATCCCGGTACTACTAAAATGTACAATGATTTGAAGATTCTTTACTGGTTGGCAGGAATGAAGAAAGATATTTTCAAGTTTGTGAAACGCTGTTTAACATGTCAACAAGTTAAGGCTGAGCACAAGAGACCAGCAAGAGAGCTACAACCACTTCCATTACCTGATTGGAAATTGGAAGAAATCACTATGGATTTTATAGTTGGGTTACCAAAGACAGTATCTCGTCAAAATGCAGTTTGGGTTATGGTTTATAAACACACTAAGATAGAGACGCTAGATTTACTTCAAAATTCTGGGAGAGTGTACAACGAGCTTTGGGAACTAAATTAAAATTTAGTATTGCATTCCATCCTCAGACAGATGGTCAGGCTGAGAGGACTATTCAGATCTTAGAAGTTATGCTCAGAGCTTGTGTTATGGATTTCCAAGGGTCGTGGAATCATTACTTACCACTGATTAAGTTCTCTTATAATAACAGCTTTCAAGCTACGATTGGTGTTGCACCTTATGAGATGTTGTATAGTAGAAAGTGCAGATCTCCAGTTCACTGGGATGAGGTTGGAGAGCGACGTTATTTGGGTCCTGATATTATTAGAGATACAGCTGAGGCAGTTGAGAAGATCAGAAAATGTATGATAGCAGCGCAAAGTAGACAAAAGTTTTACCCAGATTCAGAACGTCGACCCTTACATTTTTCTGTTGGTGATAAAGTATTTCTTAAAGTTGCCCCTATGAAAGGTGTCATGAGATTTGGAAAGAAAGGAAAGTTGAGCCCGAGATTTATAGGTCCTTATGAGATCCTTGAGAAAGTTGGGAATGTCGCTTATAGGCTTGCACTACCCCCAGAGTTATTAGGTGTGCATAATGTCTTCCATGTTTCTATGCTAAGAAGGTATGTATCAGACCTATCCTATATTCTTAGCCAAGAGCCATTTGAACTAGATCCAAAGTTAACTTATGAGTAACGTCCAGTTCAGATTTTAGACAGAAACGAAAAAGACTTGAGAAACAAAAAGATTCCTTTAGTGAAAGTCCTGTGGCGAAATAATTCTGTAGAGGAGGCTACATGGGAACGGGAATTTGAAATGAGAAATCAACATGCAGAATTATTCGGTAAGCAAATTTCGAGGATGAAATTTTTATTAGGAGGGGAGGATTGTGATATCTTGAATTTCCAAATGACACCCAGTTCCTCACATAATTAAAGAGCCAATAATAACTTGTAGCATAACATTTGTTTTTCATATTAGTGCTATGCGCGTGCCTCAACTTGAGTATTTATTTCATTATTTAACTATTACGAATAACCTTCATTTACTAAGTAATTTTGCAGTGAAATGCTCGAGTTATGCTCTTTGGTACAAGTATGGCATATTTTAAATTGACTGGTTATAATTATAGGCGTGATTCTAATTGTTAAATACGTTTGCTTTTATAAATTCATTTAGTTGGTTACCCTTATTCATATTTGTGTGTGGTCATAACTTTTCAGTAATTTATATTTGTGTATAATTAAATATCCAATTTTCAATTTATATTTATGATATCTATCTTTTGTTTTTATTATCTTATGTAAATATCTGATTATAATACAAATATATGGTGAGAATGAGGTCTCCCCGACTTAATCAAAGTCGGTCATTCTCTTTTCTTACAGTAGCGTGTATTACTTTTCTTTATGTTTATTGGGATGCTATCTTTCAATTTCTGGCCTTTCTCTCATCTTCGCTTTCACTTTTCTCAAATTTTTCTAGCTGATTATGTGTGTGATAGTTAAATATATTTAAGCCTAATTGCGGTGAGTGCTCAAGTAGTCGAATCACTAGTTTGAAAGGCAAGTTTCTTATTCCTCGTAAGTAACACTTGACAAGAAGGTAATTCCTTTTTATACATATTAATATCTTCCTCTCAAATATGTCTTTGACCATTCTTACGTTTCAATTTCTAGGACATATATATTTGTACTATTGTTGTGATTATTTTTTTAAGCTAGTGGGATTTAAATAAAGAAAATTCATAGATTTATGTGCTTACTTAAGTGATGATTCGTGATATGTATATTTAATGGAATGAATTTTTACGTGATGGTCTTATGAGTTTAAAGGTACAGGTATTAATTGTAGGAAAAATCAAATAGTAACATCATAGAGATTTTCGGTGCACCTTTGAGTGTTATCAATATTTATTTTCGCTTTGAGTATTGTACGTAAGTATTTTTAAGCTTGGCCCAATGACTTATTAATGGTTCTTTCTAATTGTTGTTTTCAAGAATTCTTAGCATTGAAATCAATTTAGTGTCTATTTTTTTTTATGACTTGTTATCTTAAGCTACCTATAAGTGTGTGGATACAAGATTAAGTAAACAAATACGTGATCAATTTGAGATAGTGCCTTCATTTCATAATATTTGCTTTTGTTTAAATTGGTTGATGTTGTATATGTGTGAGACCTTTTGCTCATATGATTANGAATTCTTTATATATGCTGTTAACGATAATAATACATAGGACTATGTTACTTCTTCATATATACACACACAATGAAGCTTATTTGATTCTTCTTTTTTTCACGAAAGTCTTTACTTATTGTTAGAGTTTATTAACTTGACTATAATATCATGGTTTTACGTGAATACTTATTAAGAATGATTGATCATATATGTTATTTATGGAGTTAAGTGTTTTTATGTGTAATAGATTAAGTTTTCTATGTTTGTAATATGATTTCTTAAATTTGGACTGTATATCTTATTGATCCTATTGTCTATTATACTTAATTGGTGGCTGCTTGTGATGACACATAAATATAAAAGTGGTTTTAAACTTGTTTAAGCCGAAAAAGAGTTCAAGTGCACTTAAATTGTTCTAAGTGATCCTCTTGATGTATATATGTGGGAATTAGATTGTTAACTGTTATTGCAAGTCTAAAACCATGATTTTAATCATGTGGGAATGTCCTAAAAATAGAGGAGGTGCTGTCCAAATATTTTTAAAATGAAATGGCACCATTTAGGTGCAAATGGTCTAGTTTCTTTTACAAAATGATGTGCCATTTTGGATCATTTTCTGTTAATGAACTTACATTCATATTTTAATACTTTTGAATAGTTTTTCAATGCTAGTTATTGATTGTCAAGTGCCTTAGGTGATTTATATACTTCCGAGCCATTTTAAGATCAAGTTTTTTAATTTGGTGAAAGTTGTCATTTCGGTCTTGTTCAAGTATTTTAATGCATTCTTTTTGTAAAATGTGCATCATGAGTAATAGTAATTTATAACAGGTNCTTGGTAATTTTGGTGTGGTATTATTATGTACACCATGCATGTTTTATGAAAAAGTTTAAGAAGGGTAATATGATTTATGAAATGCCTTAGTATTATTGTGTAAAACTATTTTATCATAGAGAAGTTAAGACCAGGTAACTTTCAGAAGGTTTTGTGTCACTATTATGGGAAAGCAGGATAAATATTTTTACAGTTTCAGAGTGGCAGCCCCAGGAGAGGAGCAAGTGTGACACGATTAGTCATAAGGTTTGCTACAATATTCCTCCTCCAAGTTATATAATAGACTAAACTATAGTCTCGGGCCGCCTTATCTCTTGAGCTCGACGGGGTAATGATGGAATAAGGTTAGTAACGAGCCCCACTGTGGTAAGAGCCGGCGGGAGGAGAGCCCATGGGATATCATTAATTCAGGAAGCCCTGCAGGCATAGTGCTGAACCAGACAGTGGGCACAAGACAGGGAAGGGTCTAAAGGAAATTATTTATTCTAAAACATTTAAGCAAGCACGGTCATACATTTAATTCATGTCATTGAGCAACATGTCATCCATTACTTTACTTACTGAGCTGTAGCTCATTGTAGTCTTGTATTGCAGGTAATGATTAAAATGACAGTCTGAGCTTGTGAGCTGAAGTAGAGGCCCAACCTTGGTGTTGTACATATGGATATTTTGACCACATGTGGGAGCCTAGTTTATGTATTTTGGGATGTTTTGCAGTCTCTCAATGAAGTTGTTTTTAGTTCGTCTCTTTTGGTACCTATTTACCACCTTTTGTTTAGTTATATATGTATATATTGATCCACACTATGTTTGTAAGTAAGGTCAGCTATCCATAAAGTTTTAAAGAAAATAAAAAGTTCAGATTAGCCCGTATTTTTGGGATGTCGAATACAGGATTATTTTTCAAAAGTAACGCCTTATAAATAAAAAGTTAGTAAATCCCCACTATTAGTATGTGGATAAAAGGAAGGGCGTTACAAGTTGGTATCAGAGCGGAGGTTTAAATCATTTCTGTAGACCGTCCATATGTGCATGTCGAGGAGGGGAATCACTACGCTCACAAGTAAGTATTTTATGTGCATTAATTTATATTTGTTGCATGCTTCATGTTTATTATCGGCTAATCTTTACTAAGACAAGGAACACATAAATGACTATCACTCGAGGTCAAACATCTAGAGCTACTGAGGGCTCTACTCCTGAGAGACATACACAGGAGTTGGTGGAACTCCGTGAAATGGTCTGTAGGCAGACAGAACAGATTGAGAGGCTATTACAACAGCAAGGGGAAAGATAAATTCCGCCTAACACACATCCTCCCCAACCACCACCACCACCTCCACCACAGGCCCCAGCTGCATTACACCCTCTAGAACCAATGTATGAATGGTTTAGGAAACAACACCCCCCAGTATTTGAGGGTACTATAGATCCACTCGATGCAGAAGAATGGAAATGTTCGTTGGGAACAATTTTTGACTTTATCCAGCTTAATGAAAGGGAGAAAGTTTAGTATGCTGTTTATATGTTAAAGAAAGATGCACGTATATGGTGGGACGTGATTAGGCAAACCAGAGACACTACTCAAATGACATGGACAGAATTTCAATTTGTTTTCAACAAGAAATATTACAATACTGTTGTGTTGGCCACAAAGGTGAATGAGTTTAGTAAGTTACAATAGGGCAACCTTTCAGTGGCTGAGTATGTGAGAAAATTCGATCAGTTGGTAAGGTTTGTTTCAGACATGGTCCCTAAGGATATCACAAGGGTGATTACATTATGAAAATAGAGTTATCTTGTGTGTTTTTAGTCTTAGGATAGTTATTTTAAAAGAATAAATTGTCTAATTTAGGTGCCTTTCTTTACTTTATTTTAGTTTTTGATGTTTCTGATGTTTAAGATCTAATTTAGTCAATATCTATTCTATTTCTCTTAATTTTTAGTAGAATTGTTGAATTTTGGACTTGAGTTTTGCAGCATTAAACTGGCAGCATTTTAGAAGAAAAGCTGAACTTCAAGTAAAAGCTGGAGCAGTACTGAACAGCAGATTCCTTTTTCTAGCTGGCATTTATTTCGTACAGCTGGTGCTGACAGCTAATATTAAGTACCAGCTAAGGGAAAATGAAGCAAAATGGTCCTCACTCCTTTATTTGGCTGACACGTGTGCTAGGGTACCTCACTTACCCTAATATAAAAGGAAAGTGTACTATAAGAAGAAAAAAAGGAGGAGCTTGGCGGCTGAGCGGAGAGGAATACGGAAAAAGAAAAGAAAAAGAGAGAGAGAGAGAGAGTACAGCGAAGAAAGGACAAAGAAAAAGAAGTACTAGCTGTAGCAAAGAGCAAAAATCACCATCATCCAGCTAGACTTTTCCTTACTTCTTTCAATCTTCTTTGTATTTAATTTCTTTTTCTTTTCTTGAACTTTTTGTAATTAATGGGGTATTTAGAGCTGCTGATTTTTAAGCCCCAGAACATGAGCTAAGTTTTCTTAGCTGAGTTTATGATGAATCTGAGGTTGTAATGATGGATTAAAGTTGCTTTAAATGTTTATGGTAATTTCCTCTTGTTCATTCAAGTGAACTTCATTATTATTTCTTTTTATTGCTTGGCCATCAATATTTAGGATAAATAAATTAGGATTAATTCTAGAAAGGTTAATCTTAGTTGGATCTAGCTTGAATGATGCATGTTTCAATCATCTCCTTAATAGATCTTTGAATTTGTAATGATATAGGAATATATTGTTACCATGCAAACCCATTGGAAATTGATGCTATAAATAGTGTTTTAAGAACTAGGTCAGCATAGGAATATGTTAAATCTAGTTTAAAGAGCAGTAAACATAATAAATTCGGAAGATTATTGTGTACAGATTGAATTTTCGGTTACTGGAGTAATTTTGCTGTAGGCGTTGCTGCAGCAACTAAACTCAGATTTGCAACCAAGGAGGATTCAATAATCCCAGCTTAATCACACCACTGATTCACAATCACTTGATTAGATCGTGCTATTTTCTGCTTAATATTTACATTTCTTTTGCATCCTTTACTTTTACTATTTTGTTGCAAATCGTTATCTCTCATACCTTAAACCAGTTTGTTTGATATTTAGTTTTTACAATCAATTTTAGTAATCAATCCCTGTGGAGACGATACTTAACTTACTACTATATTACTTGTTCAGCACTTGCACTTGCGTAGCTATTATAAAATCCGCAACAAGTTTTTGGCGCCGTTGCCGGGGATTGAGATAACTAAAGTTACTTGTAGAAGCTATTTTATTTTTCTTGCCTTTATCTTTTCTTTATTTGTTTAAGTGGCTGTGCTTGCAGGATCTTATACTTGTATATGAATAATCAGCGAGATCAAGAGTTGGTACCCTTAGATCCTGAAATTGAAAGAACATTTCGAGCAAGAAGAAGGGAGCAACAACCAGGTTTAGCTGGTTTAGAAGGAATGGCTGAAGCTGCTGGTGCTAATAATGCTGCAGCAATGGCAGATGACAGAGACAGGGCAATCAGAGAATATGCTATTCCTATACTCAATGGACTGAATCTTGGCATTGTTAGGCCCGAAATTCAAGCACCTCAGTTTGAATTGAAGTCGGTTATATTTCAAATGCTCCAAACTATGGGGCAATTCAGTGGGTTACCAACGGAGGATCCACATCTTCACCTTCGGTTATTCATAGAAGTGTGTGATTTGTTCAAGTTACAAGGAGTCACAGATGAAGCTCTAAGGCTGAAATTATTTCCATACTCTTTGAGAGATAGAGCAAGAGCATGGTTGAACTCAATACCCCCAGACTCGGTGGCCATATGGAATAACTTGGCGGAGAAATTTTTGATGAAGTATTTCCCACCAACAAAGAATGCCAAACTCCGAAATGACATTACTTCTTTTCAACAATTGGATGGGGAATCATTATATGAATCATGGGAGTGCTTTAAGGAGTTGCTAATGAAGTGCCCACACCATGGAATCCCGCATTGGATCCAAATGGAGACGTTTTACAATGGTCTCAATGCTCATACGCGGTCAATGGTAGATGCATCGGCTAATGGTGCTCTTCTAGCAAAGTCTTATAATGATGCTTATGAAATCTTGGAGCAGATGGCCAATAATAACTATCAATTGCCAACTGAAAGAGTAGCTGCAGGGAGGCGTGTCGTTGGAATTCACGATGTAGACGCAGTCATAGCCTTGATAGCGCAAGATTCATCACTGTCCAATATTTTGAAATCTATGAATATGGCTGCTGGAGCAACTGCAGAGCAATCTGCTGCAGTTTCTTGTATTTATTGTGGAGAAGGACATTTATTTGACAGCTGTCCATCTAGCCCTACTTCAGTGTGTTATGTTGGGAACTTCAACAAGAACAACAATCCATTTTCTAACACTTACAACCAGGGATGGAGGCAGCATCCTAATTTTTCATGGAGCAATCAAGGGGCTAATCCATATCCAACTCCGAATAGACCCGCCCACCTACCCGGTTTCCAACAGCATCTGCCATAGCAACAACAGTACCAGAAACAGCAACATTCAGAGCAATCCAGCTCCATGGAAGCACTATTAAAGGAATACATGGCGAAAAATGACGCCATAATTCAGAACCAATCCACCATAATTCAGAGTCAAGCAGCTTCACTCAGAAATTTGGAGACTCAAATGGGGCAGTTAGCTAATGCCTTGAACAGCAGACCCCAAGGTTCTTTGCCAAGTGATACAGAAAATCCAAGGCGAGATGGTAAAGAACATTGTAAAGCAATCTCTTTAAGGAGTGGGAAAGAGCTGGAAGGTCCTGAAGTAATGCCTAAACAACAAAGAGAGCCCTCTTCAATCCAAGGAGAATAGGAGAAGAAAGATAGATTGGAAAAAGTAGCAAAGTAGGTTGCTGAAAAAGAGAACTCTGCTGTAACATCGCAGCAGCAAAACTGCCCAGAAAAGCATAATGGCAGACCACCACCACCTTTTCCTCAATAATTTCACACGCAGCAGCAAGACAAGCAGTTTAATAAATTTTTGCAGGTTTTAAAGCAGCTGCATATCAACATACCATTGGTGGAAGCCTTAGAACAGATGCCAAAGTATGTTAAATTCATGAAGGACATCCTCTCCAAGAAAAGAAGGTTGGGAGACTTTGAAATAGTGGCACTTACCAAAGAATGCAGCTCAATCTTGCAAAGTAAAATCCCTCCTAAACTTCAAGATCCTAGAAGTTTTACAATACCATGTTCTATTGGTGATACCTATTATGGGAAAGCCCTGTGTGACTTAGGAGCAAGCATAAACTTGATGCCCATGTCAGTCTTCAGAAAGTTGGCAATTGGGGGAGGCAAGACCCACAACCATCACCCTTCAGCTTGCAGATAGATCATTTGCTCACCCCGAAGGAAAAATTGAAGATGTGTTAGTGCCGGTGGACAAGTTCATATTTCCCGTAGATTTTATAGTGTTAGACTACGAGGCAGACAAGGAGGTGCCTATAATCCTAGGTAGACCGTTTCTTGCTACTGGAAGGACATTGATTGATGTGCAAAAAGGAGAGCTCACTATGCGAGTCGATGACGAGCATGTCACTTTCAATGTGTTCAAGGACATGCGGTTTCCGGATGAGATAGAGGAGTGTTCAGCCATCAACATCTTAGATTCACTTGTGATTGATCAATTCCAGAAAGTTTGTGACAACAACGTGATTTCAGTATCCACCAAGGCTGATTATAAGGAAGAATCTGAAGAAGATGGCGATGTATCATGGGTGGACACAAAGCATTCACTTGCTAAACCCGGAAAACAATTTAAATCTCTCAAGTTATTAGAGAGAAGTTTCAAGCCTTCTAAACTGTCTGTTGAAGAGCCCCCAATCTTAGAGTTGAAACCATTGCCCTCTCACTTGAAGCATGCATATTTGGGTGACTCAAATACATTACCGGTAATTATTTCTTCAGCTTTGAGTTTGGGGCAAGAGTAGCAATTACTTGCAGTACTAAGGAAGCTCAAGAAGGCAATCGGATAGACAATTGACGATATCAAGCAGATCAGTCCTACAATCTACATGCATAAGATTCTGCTGGAAGATTGCTTCAGCAACTCTGTGGAGCAGCAGCGAAGATTAAATCCAATCATGAAGGAAGTTGTGAAGAAAGAAGTGATTAAGTGGTTGAATGCAGGGATAATTTATCCTATTTCAGACAGTTCTTGGGTCAGCCCAGTTCAGTGTGTGCCTAAAAAAGGAGGCATTACAGTGGTTGCTAATGATAATAACGAGTTAATTCCTACAAGAACAATGACTGGTTAGAGGGTGTGCATGGACTACTGGAAGCTCAACAAGGCCACAAGAAAAGACCACTTCCCATTGTCGTTCATTGACCAAATGCTCGATAGACTTACTGGTAAGGAGTATTATTGTTTTTTGGATGGGTACTCAGGCTATAACCAGATTGCTATAGCACCAAAGGACCAAGAAAAGACAACCTTTACCTGCCCTTATGGAACATTCACCTTCAAAAGAATGCCATTCGGTCTTTGCAATGCTCCAGCAACGTTTCAGCGATGCATGATGTCTATTTTCAGCGATATGGTGGAGAAGACTCTTGAAGTTTTTATGGATGACTTCTCGGTATTTGGAGAAACCTATGAAGATTGCCTACATAATTTAGAGCAAGTGTTGGAGCGATGTGAAGAATCTAACTTAGTCTTGAATTGGGAAAAGTGCCACTTCATGGTGCAAGAAGGCATTGTGCTAGGTCATAGAGTTTCCAAGCATGGTATTGAAGTAGACAAGGCAAAAATTGAAGTTATTGAGAAGCTGCCACCACCAACATCAGTTAAGGGCATTAGGAGTTTCTTGGGACATGCAGGTTTTTATAAGAGATTCATAAAGGATTTCTCAAAAATCTCCAAGCCGCTATGCACTTTGCTAGAGCAAACCAGATCTTCTGAATTCAATGAAGAGTGTATGCAAGCATTCTTGGAGCTGAAAAGAAAACTTGTTTCTGCCCCAATTATTGTAGCTCCAGATTGGTCTTTACCATTTGAGTTGATGTACGATGCAAGTGACCATGCAGTGGGAGCTGTATTGGGACAAAGAAAAGAAAAGGTATTCCACTCTATCTACTATAGCAGCAGAACTCTATCTGAGGCCCAGCTGAATTATACAACTACCGAGAAGGAGCTCTTACCTGTTGTGTTCGCCTTTGACAAATTTAGATCCTATCTTGTGGGAACAAAGGTTACTGTCTATACAGATCATTCAGCAATCAAGTATCTCATCACGAAGAAAGATGCCAAACCAAGGTTAATTAGATGGATACTGTTGCTGCAAGAGTTTGACCTGGAGATACGAGATAGGAAGGGTTCCAAGAATCAAGTTACCGATCACGTATCAAGATTGGAAGCAGGGGACGGAAAAGAGAGCAATGAGCCGATTAGAGAAATATTCCCAGATGAACAGCTTCTAGTTGTGCAGCAGAAGGCTATTCCTTGGTATGCAGACTTTGCTAACTACTTGGCGAGTGGATTACTCCCACCAGATATGAATAGCCAGCAGCGAAAGAAATTCTTCCATGATGTAAAAGCTTACTTTTGGGATGAGCCTTTCTTATATAAGCAATGTGCAGACCAGATTTTGAGAAGATGTGTTCCTAATGAAGAAATTCATAGCATTTTACTCCACTGCCATTCATCCCCATATGGAGGACATTTCGGAGGCTTTAGGACGGCTGCCAAAGTCTTGCAATCAGATTATTATTGGCCAACCATCTTCAAGGATGCTCATGAACTTGTCAAGGCTTGTGAAAGGTGCCAAAGGGTCGGGAATGTCTCACAAAGACATGAAATGCCTTTAAACAACATTCTGGAAGTTGAATTGTTTGATGTTTGGGGCATAGACTTCATGGGGCCATTTCCTCCATCTTTTGGGAATCTCTATATCTTGGTAGCTGTAGACTACGTGTCTAAATGGGTGGAAGCTTCAGCATTTCCCACGAATGATTCCAAAGTAGTGATGAAGTTTTTGCACAAGAAAATTTTCACATGCTATGGCACTCCAAGAGCCATCATAAGTTATGACAGAACACACTTTGGCAGTAAGCAATTTGAGAATCTTTTGGCTAAGTATGGAGTGAAGCATAAAGTTGCTACAGCATACCATCCACAGACAAGTGGACAAGCTGAAATTTCCAATAGAAAGATCAACGAATTTTGGAGAAGATTGTGAATCCCACCAGGAAAGATTGGGCAACAAGGCTTGATTATGCTCTTTGGGCCTACAGAACAGCTTTTAAAACACCCTTGGGGATGTCACCATATAGACTGGTTTTTGGGAAAGCATGTCACTTGCCGATGGAGCTAGAGCACCGAGCATATTGGGCGATAAAAAAGCTTAACATGGACCTCCAAGCTGCTGGAAAAAAAAGACTGTTGCAGCTAAGTGAGCTGGAAGAATTTCGGATGTGTGCTTACAAGAGTGTGAAGTTATACAAGGATAAAACAAAAAAATGGCATGACAGAAAGATCCAACAAAGGAGCTTTGAACCTGGGTAGCAAGTATTGTTGTTTAACTCCAGATTGAAACTGTTTCCTGGAAAATTGAAGTCCAGATGGTCAGGTCTATTCAAAGTCGCTAAGGTCTACCCATATGGTGCTGTTGACTTGCTGGAAAAAAATTCAGGGCGCGAATTCAAGGTCAATGGCCAGAGGTTGAAGCATTATTGGGGAGCTGAATTTGACAGAGGGAAGACCTCAATTGTAACATCCAGCTCCTCACATAATTAAGAAAGCCAATAATAAACATGTTCTAATTGCATATTAGGCATCTAGAAGTCATTAATACCAGTTTCATGAAAACATGCTCATTCTTTATGTTATGTGCATTACATGCATGTTATTACACTAACGATTGTCGAAGTGTCCCGATGCAGTGTAAAGGTTCAATACCCTCAGAGAGAGAGCTCGGTGTGCTAAAAGAATAAAGAAAATATTCATGAATTGCAATACTATATGCACATACATTAAGATCATGTTGGTTGACAACTAGGTCAAATAGTAGTTTTTTCGGTAAAATGCAATTTTCACGTACTTCGGAGCCGAATTCACTGCATGTTTAACACGTCAAATAGGCTTAATTCAATATCTAGGACACATTTATAACATTTTATTTTTCGGCTCCAGGTAAGCACGAGGTGGCATTCAGGACACTAATTCGTATTTAGTTGCACTAAGCTAGCTTAGATTAAACTTAATCGCGTAATGTCGTTTTTGTGCATTCTAATGATTAAGTGCTAATACTATGTTTGCCATGTTAATTGGAGTGTAATTGACTTTCTTTTTATGTTTAATGATTGGTTATGGGGCTAGGTTCCACCAAATTACAATAAGATTGGCCATATAGGATCATAAGTCAAAGTATGACTAGATTTCACTTTCTGAGCTAGGATTCACCAACTTTGGCTACACTTAGGTGTATAGGAGTGACCAGCAACGTGGTGACTACGCTAATAATGTTTTAGAGCTGGACACATGGAAAGCAATGAGCAAAATACCCAAAATACCCCTTAGAAATTTAGTTATGCCTTTTCTTAGTCATTAAGTATCACTTTTTGACCAAATCAGGTCATTCTCTTCTCCTTTCACTCCAGCCACGACCTGAACAGCTCCCATCCATTTTTAGACTTCTTTCAGCTCCCCTTATCCATATCCAAGAGTTTCCAAGTGGTAGGAATCGATTTGGAGCTCTAGAAAGCAAGCTAGACCAAAACTAGTCAAGGTAACTCTACTAAGTTCTCCTTTCTAGGTCTTGTCTTTTAATTTCAATTTTCTGCTTGTCCCCACTTAAATATTGGTTTCATCAGGTCCTATTAAGTTAAGAAATCCATTTCTAAGCCTTGGAAATCAGTTTGGTGGAGATAGAAGGCAAGAACACTAGCAAAGACTCAAACTAGTCAAGGTGAGGTTT
>JXTC01000294.1:172535-203404 GCA_002914845.1 Trema orientale
TGGATTAGTTTTGTGCTAATGAACTAGCATTTATATTTTTGTACTTTTAAGTAGTTTTCAATACTAGTTATTGACTGCCAAGAATGTTAAGTGATTGTATGCTTCTGAGTCATTATAGGATCAAGTTTGCTAATTTGGTGAAAGTTGTTATTTCGGTCCTGTCTAAGTATCTTAGTGCGTTCATTTTAGAAAAATGTACACCTGGAATAAAAGAATTTCATGACAGGTGATTGGCACACCAATCTCTTGAGGATATTGACTCTTTCCACTATTGATTTATATTCAGGACACGAGGTAAGTAAAGTACTCAACTGCAACACAAGAATTACGTGCTATGTGGGTGTCTATTATGTTCATTTCTTTTATGCTTTGCGTTATGGTTATAAGCATGATCATTGGCATTTTGGTTTCAGTATACATGCTTGGCATTTCTAATATGGCACTATCATATACATCATGAGGCCATACATATTTTACAGAGAAGTCTAAGATAGGTAACACGTTTCCAAAATGTCGTAGTAATATTGTGCAAAGTTATGTTTACCACAGAAAAGTTAAGACCAGGTAACTTTAAGAAGGTTTTGTGTCACTGTTGTGGGGAAGCGGGATGAATGCTTACAGTTCAGAGTGGCAGCCCCAGGAGAGGGGCAAGGCTGACGGGATTAGTCAGAAGATTTGCCACAATATTCCTCCTCCAAGTTATATAATAGATTACACTACAGTCTCGGGCCGCCTTATCTCTTGAGCTCGACGGGGTAACGATGGAATAAGGTTAGTAACGAGCCCCACTGTGGTGAGAGCTGGCTGGAGGAGAGCCCATGGGATAGTATTAGTTCAGAAAGCCCTGCAGGCGCAATGCCGAACCGAACAGTGTACACAAGACAGGGGGACCGAAAGGAAAATATTATACAAATATGCCTAGCAAGCATGATCATGCATTTAATATATGTCTTTAAGCACCATTTCATCCATTACTTTACTTACTGAGCTGTAGCTCATTTAAGCCTTGTGTTGCAGGTAATGATTGAGGTGATTAGATGAGCTTGTGTGCTGGAGTAGAGGACCAACCTTGGTATTGTACATACGGATATTTTGACCACATGTGGGGGCCTAGTTTGTGTATTTTGGAATGCTTTGTAGTCTCTCAGTAAAGTTATTTTTAGTTTGATTTCTCGATACTTATTTACAACCTTTTATTTTGTAATATACGTATGTACCGATCCACGTTATGTTTGTAAATAATGCTATCTATCCATAGAGTTTTAAAGAAAACAAAAAGTTCAAAATTGGCCCGTATTTTTGGAAAAACAATTACAGGATTATTTTCCAAACGTAACGCCCTGTAATTAGAGAGTTAATAATTTCTACTAGTAGTGTGTGGATAAGTGAGGGCGTTACATCAATCACCCTTCAAGATCCATGATTGAGCAAGAAGTCGGGCTGTTGACTTTAAACCAAGCGCTGAGTGGGAGGCAACCCACTACATATTTCTCATCCCTTTCTCTTTTAATTCATTTATTCTCCTATTTTCTTTTATAAAAAAAAAAAAGAGCAAAGAGGTGTAAAAACTTGATTTTTAATTTGTGGTTAATCTTGTGCAGGGAAACATGCTTAAAAGTGGAGACAAGTGGGAGAGAAGAAGTTCAGGAAGGTTTTTTGGAATTTCAGTACAGAGAAGCAGATTCCCAGGAAATGCCAAATTGCTGCAGCAGAGAAATCAGTGTTAAAAAATTACTGCAGCAACCGGCCCAGTTCTAGATGTTAAAGTTTTTTTAAAAAAAAAAAAAAACGACAGTTGTGGGGTAGCAGTTCTGCCATGTGGGGAGTAGAGTCTTACACGAAGCCACTATCACCTATGTACCCCATTAAAAAAATCGAGAAAAAAAAAGAGGTGGGTCTTTTATTCATTTTTAAATACAAACCCTACCCCACAAAATCCTCAAACAGAAACAAACCCTTTTCCCCCCCTTTCCTTCTCGACGGCGCTGCTCACAATTCCAGTAGCAGACCAATTTCGTTCAACTCCTCGCCCCACACAACCAACCACGCCAATACAACCATTTCTGCAATCTTATTTCCCCATTTCTTGTCAGTAGTACTCGCATTTTCGATTGAAATCTCAGTTCTGCTCAAGTTTGGGGGTGAACATTCATCAGCTCACAAAGAAAATGGGAATCAAGAGGGTTGCTCGCAAGGCCTCAAAAGCTGTCAAGTTTGAATCTGAAGCAGCCGAGGCAAGATATGAAGGAAACATCCAAAATCGACCCCTAAGTGCCGAGAAAGGGTTCGTGTTGGACAATACTGAAACCATAGGGCAGTCGCCGTTCATTGTAGACGTCATCACCCAACATAACTGGAAATTGTTCTGTGCCCATCCGGAGGATCCAATCGTGCCACTGGTTCACGAATTCTACGCCAACCTGACTGATCCAGAGGAGGACACCGTGTACGTCAAAGGAGTGCAAGTTCCTTGGAGCGCAGAAGCCATCAATGCCATTTTTGGACTGGGAGATCCGGTAGATGAACATTCCGAGTTTGTAGAAGACATCACAGAACCTGAATTGATCACGGTGTTGGAGATGGTTGCTGCAGCAGGCGCAGAATGGAATGTCTCCACTCATGGTGCCTACACATGCATTCAAAGCGCGCTGACCCCGCCTGCCAAAGTCTGGTATCATTTTCTGAAATCCCATTTGCTACCCACCACACACGGTAAAATGGTTTCCAAGGACCGTATGCTACTGCTGTACTTACTATTCACTGGTAAATCCATCAACGTAGGTCGAATGATCCATAGAGAAATTTGTGCCTGTGCTGCAAGGAAATCAGGGGCTCTATTTTTTCCATCTCTAATCACCAGGCTATGTCACAATGCCCGAGCTCCTTACTTGGTCAATGAAGAAAAATTGCATAACACGGGTGAAATTGATGCCGTAGCCGTAGCCAGAATTGCTCAAGAAGGACCAGCCGATTCAACCCAGTGACCTTCATCAAGCCGGCCTGCTGCAGCATCCAGCAGTAGCACTAATAGAGATATCCTGCAGCAGCTGAGGTCCTTGGAGCAGCGCATCAGTCAACAAGAGGTCCAGCAATACTATATGATGTCGATGCTGCAGCAGACTCACAGGCAGTAGCAGCAATTCTAGGTATATTCAAAGGAAAGGGACATTGCCCTGAAGAAGGCCCTGCAGAAGAACTTCACCAAACCTATTCCAGCCTTCCCTGTATTTCCACAAGAAATACTTCAGGACGTAGACAATGCGGACAGGGAAGAATCTGATGAGGATGGGTCCAGTGGAGCTGCAGCGTAACTGTGACAGGGAGTTTTCACCTCTTTACCCTTTTCTTTTTATCTCTTTATTTGCTTTTCATTTTGTGTCGCAGTGGGGACACTGCTTATTTAAAGTTTGGGGGTGATTTCTTGTCTGTTTGGTGTCTGTTTATCTTTTTATGTGATTTTATTTCTTTTGTGCGTGTTTAGTGGGTCGGTGTTTAGTGGGTCGGTCAAGTTGTTCTGTTTAGTTGTTTGTTAATTTCTGTTGGTGTTCTGTTGCTCTGGTGTGCTGCAACATTGTGTTTTTATGAACTTTTTGTTACTCCAATGTTTTTCAGCTTCTGAGATGAATTGACATGACTTGAATGTTGGGGATATTTGTTGCAACTTGCTGTGATATGTGAAATTTCTAATTTTTCTTTGCACTAGAGCTATGGGTTAGAGGACTTTTGGAAAACTTAGAAAATCTTAAATCAGTATGAGGGTTTAAGGCTCTAGAACTGATTTTGTGAATTCCTTGAAGCGAAATTTAGGAGACCAAACATGGAGGACTTAGTATAGGCATGATACATTGAAAGTAAGATGAGCTTAAGTTTAGGGGAGTATAAAAAAAATAAAATAAAAAAAGAAAAGAAAAGAAAAGAGAATAGTGATATGAATAATAAATACTCCACTGTTATGGACCACCTAGTAACTAGGGGTAACATGAGCTCCATGTATACCTTTGCGTCAAACAGTAGTCTAGAATATGAGTATGCAACTCTGGCAGTGACTTTGCTGAGTAACTGGATGTCTTCATCACCAATGTTGGCATTCGTGTAAAAAGGCATTGTGACATCAGAGTGTTCATTTAAAAAAAAAAAAAAAAAAAGAACTCCCCAATTAAGCTCCAAGTTGAAAAGTTGTGAAAGCCTTATAAGTCTTAAGTGTTTGGTTGACTTGTATTACTGGATAGGGATTTCCAAGATCAGCTTATGGAACCATGAATTGGGCCCAATGATCATGTTTTAAAATGACTTGAGTGATCCATGGAATGCTAACCATAGTCTCCACACACACCCCTAAGGAAAAATCACATGTGTGAGTAAGTTTGTGATGAATTGAACTAGTATTTGAGGAGGGATGATTCTGATCATAGGCTGAAGACTGAGGAGTAGAGCAAAAAAAATGAAGAATAATTTTCCTTCTGTCAGTAAACCAGAGCTCTTTTGTGTCTTTTGTGTCTTTGCATCTTTTGTGTTTTACTTCTCTTTGTTTTGTCACTCGAGGACGAGTAACAATTCAAGTTTGGGGGTGTGATAACTCTATGAAAATAGAGTTATCTTGTATGTTTTTAGCCTTAGGATAGTTGTTTTAAAAGAATAAATTGTCTAATTTAGGTGCTTCTCTTTACTTTATTTTAGTTTTTGATATTTCAGATGTTTAAGATCTAATTTAGTCAATATCTATTCTATTTCACTTAATTTTTAGTAGAATTATTGAATTCTGGAATTGAGTTTTGCAGCATTAAACTGGCAGCATTTTGGAAGAAAAGCTGAACTTTAAGTAAAAGCTGGAAGTAACTTTGCTGCAGCGGCGCTCCGCTGTAGCAATATTGAACAGTAGATTCCTTTTTCCAGCTGGCATTTATTTCGTACAGCTGGTGCTGACAACTAATATTAAGTACCAGCTAAGGAAAAATGAAGCAAAGTGGTCCTCACTCCTTTATTTGGCTGACACGTGTGCTAGGGTACCTCACTTACCCTAATATAAAAGGAAAGTGTACTATAAGAAGAAAAAAAGGAGGAGCTTGGCGGCTGAGCGGAGAGGAATACGGAAAAAGGAAAGAAAAAGAGAGAGAGAGAGAGAGTACAGCGAAGAAAGGACAAAGAAAAAGAAGTACTAGCTGTAGCAAAGAGCAAAAATCACCATCATCCAGCTAGACTTTTCCTTACTTCTTTCAATCTTCTTTGTATTTAATTTCTTTTTCTTTTCTTGAACTTTTTGTAATTAATGGGGTATTTAGAACTGCTGATTTTTAAGCCCCAGAACATGAGCTAAGTTTCCTTAGCTAGGTTTATGATGAATATGAGGTTGTAATGATGGATTAAAGTTGCTTTAAGTGTTTATGGTAATTTTCTCTTGTTCATTCAAGTGAACTTCATTATTATTTCTTTTTATTGCTTGGCCATCAATATTTAGGATAAATAAATTAGGATTAATTCTGGAAAAGTTAATCTTAGTTAGATCTAGCTTGAATTATACATGTTTCAATCATCTCCTTAGTAGATCTTTGAATTTGTAATGATATAGGAATATATTGTTACCATGAAAACCAATTGGAAATTGACGCTAAAATAGTGTTTTGAGAACTAGGTCAGCATAGAAATATGTTAAATCTGGTTTGAAGAGCAGTAAACATTATAAATTCGGAAGATTATTGTGTACAGATTGAATTTTCGGTTGCTGGAGTGATTTTGCCGTAGGCGTTGCTGCAGCAACTAAACCCAGATTTGCAACCAAGGAGGATTCAATTATCCTAGCTTAATCACACCACTAATTCACAATTACTTGATTAGATCGTGCTATTTTCTGCTTAATATTTACATTTCTTTTGCATCCTTTACTTTTACTATTTTGTTGCAAATCATTATCTCTCATACCTTAAACCAGTTTGTTTGATATTTAGTTTTTACAATCAATTTTAGTAATCAATCCCTGTGGAGACGATACTTAACTTACTACTATATTACTTGTTCGGCACGTGCACTTGCGTAGCTATTATAAAATCCGCAACAAAGGGTCACTCGCTTTATGGAGGGGCTTAAGCCAGAACTTGCTAGAGATGTTGACATGGGACTTACAGGGCCAATTTCATATGGACAGGCTGTAGAGAAAGCTTTACGAGCTGAACATCGAGAAGAGAAGATATTAAAAGCTAGAGCTTCTACCAATTTTTCTCGTAAAGATTTTCAGCCCAATACAAGTCGTTTCAATGACAATAAACGAAGAGGTCAATTTTTCCAAGGTGGGTTAGAACAAAATAAGAGGTTCAACAGTGGACAACAGAGTGGACAGCAAAGGAGACAACAGTGGCCACGATGTGAAAAATGCGGTAAGAACCATCGTGGAGAGTGTAGAGCTCATACCACAGTTTGCTATAAATGTGGTAAAGAAGGTCATTTCAAAAGAGAGTGCCTACTGTGGAAGAATGAGCAGAAGAAAGAAAAACATAGGAAGACTAATGCTAGGGTGTTTGCACTCACTCAGGCTGATGCAGACGCAGATCCTTCTGTTGTTTCAGGTGAGATTCTTATCGCTAACATACCTACACATGCATTAATAGATTCTGGTGCCACATATTCATTTGCATCCATAACATGTGTGAGGAGATTGGGTAGACTCCCTGATCAGTTGCCAGAAGTATTCAGTATGATGTTACCATCAGGAGAAATATTATATTCAGAGCAGTGGCTAAATGGAGTTCCATTACAGATAGATGATAGAGAGCTATTTGTGGATCTTGTGATATTGGAAATGCAGGAATATGAGGTAATACTCGGTATGGATTAGCTTTCCAAGTATAATGCTACTATTGACTGTGGAAAGAAAATAGTAATTTTCCAACCTTCTGAAAAGGATCAGTTTGTTTTCATCAGTACTCCAAGAAAAATTAATGTACCTATCATCTCTACTTTGAAGGCAAAGAAATTGATGGACAATGGTTGTTCAAGGTATTTAGCCAACGTAATAGATACTTCTATGGAACAGCAATTGAGACCAGAAGATGTACTGATAGTTAGGGATTTCTTAGAAGTGTCCGGATGAATTACCAGGATTACCACCAGATAGAGAAATTGAGTTTGTTATTAAATTATTACCTGGTACTACACCAATATCGAAGGCACCTTATAGAATGGCACCTGCAAAGTTGAAAGAATTGAAGACACAATTACAGGAACTCGTAGACAAAAAGTTCATCAGACCTAGCTATTCACCATGGGGCGCTCCAGTTTTGTTTGTCAAGAAGAAAAATAGTACCATGCGGATGTGTATTGATTACAGGGAATTAAATAAAGTAACAATCAAGAATAAGTACCCACTTCCTAGGATTGATGATCTGCTTGACCAATTACAGGGTTCAGCTATATTTTCCAAAATTGACTTAAGATTAAGATACCATCAATTGAGAATTAGAGCAGAAGATGTAGCAAAAATAGCCTTTCGGACTCGTTATGGTCATTATGAATTCTTGGTAATGCCATTCAGATTGACCAACGCCCCAGCAACCTTTATGGATTTGATGAATAGAGTGTTCAAGGATTATCTGGATAAGTTTGTAATAGTGTTCATTGATGACATCTTGGTTTATTCACAGTCCAAAAATAAAATGAGGACCACTTGAGATTTACACTGCAGAAGTTGAAGGAGAAGCAACTTTATGTCAAGTTTAAAAAGTGTAAATTCTGGCTTGAGAAAGTTGCCTTTTTGGGTCATATAGTTTCTAGTGAGGGTATTTCGGTGGATCCAGCAAAGATAGAAGTGGTTAGTAAGTGGTCAAGACCGAATAATGCTTCTGAGATACGAAGTTTTCTAGGATTGGCAGGGTACTACAGGAAATTTGTGGAGGGATTTTCTAGGATAGCGATACCTCTCACACAACTCACCAGAAAGAGTCAGAAATTTGAATGGACAGAGGCTTGTGAGAAAAGTTTTCAAGAGTTGAAATAAAGATTGATTTCAGCCCCAATACTTACTATTCTGTCTAGATCAGGAAACTTTGTAATTTATAGTGACGAGTCAAAGAAAGGATTGGAGTGTGTGCTAATGCAGAATGGTAAGGTAATAGCTTATGCCTCCAGACAATTGAAAGACTACGAGCAAAAATATCCTACTCATGATCTAGAGTTGGCAGCAGTTGTATTTGCTCTTAAGATTTGGAGACATTATCTATACGGGGAACATTTTTTCACACAGAAGGAATTAAACATGAGACAAAGACGATGGTTAAAGCTAGTAAAGGACTATGATTGTGAGATTTTGTATAATCCAGGAAAAGCAAATGTTGTGGCCGATGTATTGAGTAGAAAATCACCGAGTAGTTTATCAGTTCTAAGGAAGTTATCAAAGCCATTTCAGGAGGATATATGTAGAGCACAAATTGAGATCATCATTGGTATATTGGCAACAATGACACTTCAGTCAACATTATTAGAAAGAATAAAACAGGGTCAACTTACAGATCCGTATTTGTTAAATTAGAAAGATGAAGTGGAAGATAGGAAGACCACTGATTTTAGTATCTCAGTTAATGGGACTATGAAGTTTAAAAATAGATTATGTGTCCCAAATGATGAAGGACACAAGAATGAAATTCTTATAGAAGCTCACATTACACCGTACTCATTGCACCCAGGAACTACAAAGATGTATAATGATTTAAGAATACATTATTGGTGGCCTAGAATGAAAAGGGACGTCATAGAGTTTGTAGCCAAGTGTCTCACATGTCAGCAGACTAAGGCTGAACACCAGAGACCCGCTGGTCTATTACAACCACTACAGATTCCAGAATGAAAATGGAGGAGATTACTATAGATTTTGTAGTTGGATTACCTAGAACTTCGAAACAGTATGATGCCATTTGGGTTATAGTAGATAGATACACAAATTCAGCACACTTCCTTCCTGTACGCATGACCTACACTATAGATCAGTTTGCAGAACTGTATATTCAGGAAATTGTGAGACTGCATGGTATACCAGTTTCAATTATTACAGATCGGGATCCGTGATTCACTTCAAAGTTTTGGGAAAGTTTACAGAAGGCCATAGAAACCAGATTGAAGTTCAGTACTGCTTTTTACCCTTCAACAGATGGACAAACAGAAAGGACAATTCAGACTTTGGAAGATATGTTAAGAGCATGTGTTCTAGATTTCCAAGGTTCATGGAGTAAATACCTGCCATTGATTGAGTTTGCTTATAATAACAGTTATCAAGCAACAATTGGTATAGCTCCATATGAAATGTTATATGGTAGAAAGTGTCGATCTCCTATCCATTGGGATGAAATGGGAGAAAAGAAGTATCTTGACCCAGAGTTAGTCAAAGAAACCACAGAGGCAATAGAAAAGATAAGAAAAAGAATGCTTGCTACACAGAATCGACAGAAGAAGTACGCTGATCCAATGCGAAGAGATATAGAATTCAATGTAGGAGACATGGTATCTTTAAAAGTAGCACCAATGAAAAGAGTGATGAGATTTGGAAAGAAAGGAAAGTTGAGTCCTAGATTTATTGGACCTTTCGAGATCCTTGAAAGAATTGGAAACGTAGCATACAGACTTGCTTTACCTCCATCACTGTCAAGCGTACACAATGTCTTCCACGTCTCTTTATTGAGGAAATATGTTTCAGACCCCTCCCATCTGTTGAGTTATGAGCCACTAAAGCTGAATCGAGATTTGACATATGAGGAACGACCAGTACAGATACTTGATAGAAAAGAGAAAGAATTGAGAAACAAGAAAATTCCACTAGTTAAAGTTTTGTGGAGGAATTTCACAGTAGAAGAAGCGACTTGGGAGAGAGAGGATGAAATGAGGATCACGTATCCAGAATTATTTGGGTAAGCAAATTTCGAGGACGAAATTTTTATAAGGAGGAGGGGATTATGACATCTAGCTCCTCACATAATTAAGAGAGCCAATAATAAACATGCTCTAATTGCATATTAGGTATCTAGAAGTCACTAATACCAGTTTCATAAAAACATGCTCATTCATTATGTTATGTGCATTCACATACATGTTATTGTACTAATAATTGCTGAAGTATTCCGATGCAGTGTAAAGGTTCAATACCCTCAGAAAGAGAGAGCTCGGTATGCTAAAAGAACAAAGGATATAATTATGAAAGTAATACTATGTGCACATGCATTAAGATCGTACTTATTGATAACTTGGTCAAATAGTAATTTTTCGGTAAAATGCAAATTTCACGCACTTCGGAGCCGAATTCACTGTGTCTTTAGCGCGTCAAATAGGCTTAATTTAAGGTCTAGGACTCATTTATAATATTTTATATGTCGGCCCCAGGTAAGCACAAGGTGGCATTCAGGACACTAATTCGTATTTATTGCACTAAGCTAGCTTAGATTAAGCTTAATCGCGTAATGTTATTTTTGTGCATTCTAATAATTAAGTGCTAATACTATGTTTGCCATGTTAATTGGAGTATAATTGACTTTCTTTTTATGTTTAATGATTGGTTATAGGGC
Organism: Trema orientale; assembly: GCA_002914845.1. Classification (NCBI taxonomy): domain Eukaryota; kingdom Viridiplantae; phylum Streptophyta; class Magnoliopsida; order Rosales; family Cannabaceae; genus Trema; species Trema orientale. The sequence goes on from JXTC01000294.1 coordinate 183,071, forward strand.
TAGGTTCCGCTAGATTACAATAAGATTGGCCATATGGGATTATAGGTCAAAGTATGATTAATTTTCACCTTCTAAGCTAGGTTTCACCATTTTAGTCTACACTTGGGTGTATAGGATGGACCAGCAATGTGGTGAGTATGCTAAGGATGTTTTATAGCTGGACACATGGAAAGCAATGAGAAAAATACCCAAAATACCCCTTAGAATTTAAGTTACGCCATTTCTTAGCCATTAAGTATCACTTTTTGACCAAATCTGGTCATTTGCTTCCCCTTTCTCTCCAGCCACGACTTGAGCCTCTCCAATACCTTCCTACACTTCTCTCAACTCCTCTTATCCATATCCAAGAGTTTCCAAGTGGTAGAACTCAAATTGGAGCTCTAGAAGGCAAGATAGACCAAAACTAGTCAAGGTAGCTCTACTAAGTTCTTCTTTATAGGTCTTGTCCTTTAATTTCAATTCTCTACTTGTTCCCAATTAAATATTGGTTTCATCAGGTCCTCTTAAGTTCAGAAATCCATTTCTAAGCCTTGGGAAATATCTATTTTATTTTTTTTAATTTTTAGTAGAATTGTTGAATTCTAGACTTGAGTTCTACAGAATTTAAATGGCAGCATCTTGGAAGAAAAGCTAAACTTAAGTCAAAGTTGGAAGCAACTTTGCTGCAGCAGTGTGCCGAAGCAATACTGAACAGTAGATTCTTTTTCCAGCTGGCATCTTTTACGCACAGCAGGTGCTGACAGCTAATATTAAATACCAGCTAAGGAAAAATGAAGTAAAAGTGGTCCTCACTCCTTTATTTGGCTGACACGTGTATTAGGGTACCTTACTTACTCTAATATAAAAGGAAAAATGTACTGTAAGAAAAGAGGAGGGGAGTGGTGGCTGAGCTGAGAGAAAAATACAGAAAAGGAAAGATAGAAAGGGGAGGATAGTACAGATAAGAAAGGACGAAGAAGAGGAAGTACTAGTGCCAGGGAGCTCAAAATCGTCACTATTCCAGCTAGAACTTTCCTTTACTTCTTTCAATCTCTCTTGTATTTAATTTCTTTTTCTTTTTTTAAATTTTCTATAATCAATGGAATAGTTAGGGCTGCTGATTTTTAAGCCCCAGAATATGAGCTAAGTCTTTCTTAGCTGGGATTATGATGAATCTAAGATTGTAATGACAGATTAAATGTTGTTTTAATGTTTATAGTAATTTCCTCTTGTTCATTCAAGTGGACTTGGTTGTTAATTTCTTTTATCGCTTGGCCACCAATATTTAGGATAAATAAATTAGGTTTAATCTGGAAAGGTTAATCTTAGTTGGATCTAGCTTGAATGATGCATGTTTCAAGTATCTCTTTAGTAGCTCTTTGAATTAGTAACGATATAGGAATATATTGTTGCCATGTATAACCCATTGAAAATTGATACAATAAATGGTGTTTTGAGAACTGGGTAAGCATAGGAATATGTTAAATCTGGTTTGAAGAACTTAAAACATAATAAATTCGGAAGATTATTATGTACAAATTGAATTTTCGGAAACTAGAGTGATTTTTCCATAAGCATTGCTGCAGCAATTAGACCCAAATTTGCAACCGAAGAGGATTCAATAATCCCAGCTTACTCCCATCATTGATTTATAATCTCTTAATCAGATCGTGCTATTTTCTGCATAGTATTTACACTTCTATTTGCATCTGTTAGTTTCTACTATTTTATAACAAATTTTTATTCCTCATTCCTTAAACTAGCTTGCTTGACATTTAGATTTTACAAATAACTTGGTAATCAATTCCTGTGGAGATGATATTCAACTTACTACTATATTACTTGTTCGGCACACGCACTTGCGTAGCAATTACAAAATCCGCAACACTAACAAATGGGTTTTCAAACCATTGGGATCGAAGTTGAATTCAATACCGTCGTAACGCAATAAAAATGAGGCAAATCAGAGCTTAAATGAAGAAATGGCACACCCGGGAAGCTGAGGCGCCAAACCAGTGGAAAAGTGGTGCTGGGGCGCCGAAAAGTGGCGCCGCAGTGCCAAGTCTAGGGAATTTTTGGTGCCGCAGCGCCACCGTTTGCATCCTATGTCAATAATTGACGGCCGAGATCAACTTTTTGACGATCTAAGGGTCCAGATTTGACCTGTCTTAGGTTTGCACGAGCTTCTTCTTTAAAACCCTATCTTTGGGGTTGAAAGGGGCATGTTGGGATAGAGAGAAAGAGAAGGAGGCAGCCACGAAGCATAAGAAGAAGAAGATAGACTCCAAGTCTCCATTTCTTGATCTCCTCCACAACATCAACACCATTCTTTGTTCATACCATCTTTTCTTCATTTTCTTGTGAGTTTTTCTTTGTATTTTTCATATTTAGAGAGTGATATTATTGAGAGCAAATATTTGAGAGGGGAATCAAGAGAGCAAGGACCAACCTTGGAGGAGGATATTGACAACCTCCATTAATACCTTCAAGCTCTTTAAAGAGGGGGAATTCTAAAACTCTTTTCTCTTTGATATTTTATATTTCTTAAATTCATTGTATGAAAATGTTATTGTTTTCAATTTGTACCAGTTTGGTGGAGATAGAAGGCAAGAACACTAGCAAAGACTCAAACTAGTCAAGGTGAGGTTTATGTTGGATTTTGAATTTGTAATGAGTTTCCTTTATTTCGGCTCTTAAACCTAAGCTATTATTTGATGAATAATGGTCCTAAGAACCCTTATGTATTGCTGAAAACATAAAATTTAAGTGGAGGATTAATGTTAAACCTAAAGCCTCAAAGTTTGTTATTTATGGAGTTAAGTATTTTTATGTGTAATAGATTAAGTTTTCTATATTTGTAATATGATTTTTTAATTTTGGACTGTATATCTTATTGATCCTATTGTCTATTACACTCAATTGGTGGCTACTTGTGATGACACATAAATATAAAAGTGGTTTTAAACTTGTTTAAGCTGAAAAAGAGTTCAAGTGCACTTAAATTGTTCTAAGTGATCCTTTTGATGTGTATATATGGGAATTGGATTGTTAATTGTTATTGCAGGTTTAAAACCATAATTTTAATCATGTGGGAATGTCCTAAAAATAGGAGAGGTGCTGTCCAAATGTTTTTAAAATGAAATGGTACCATTTAGGAGCAAATGGTCTAGTTTCTTTTACAAAATGATGTGCCATTTTGGATCATTTTGTGTTAATGAACTAGCATTCATATTTTAATACTTTTGAACAGTTTTTCAATGCTAGTTATTGATTGTCAAGTGCCTTAGGTGATTTATATGCTTCCGAGTCATTTTAAGATCAAGTTTCTTAATTTGGTGAAAGTTGTCATTTCGGACTTGTTCAAGTATTTTAATGCATTCTTTTTGTAAAATGTGCATCATGAGTAATAGTAATTTATAACAGGTAATTAGCACACCAATCTCTAGAGGATATTGACTCTTTCTCCTATCAATTCCTATTCAGGACACGAGGTAAGTAAAGTACTCAACTGCAACACAAGAATTATGTGCTATATAAGTATCTATTATGTTTCCATGTTTTGCATTTATTCTAGTTATGAGTATGACCATTGGCATTTTGATTTCAGCATATATATGCTTAGTAATTTTAGTGTGGTATTATTATGTACACCATGCATGTTTTATGAAAAAGTTTAAGAAGGGTAATATGATTTATGAAATGCCTTAGTATTATTGTGTAAAATTATTTTATCATAGAGAAGTTAAGACCAGGTAACTTTCAGAAGGTTTTGTGTCAGTGTTACGGAGAAGCGGGATAAATATTTACAGTTTCAGAGTAGCAGCCCCAGGAGAGGGGCAAGTGTGACAGGATTAGTCATAAGGTTTGCCACAATATTCCTCCTCCAAGTTATATAATAGACTAAACTACAGTCTCGGGCCGCCTTATCTCTTGAGCTCGACGGGGTAACGATGGAATAAGGTTAGTAACGAGCCCCACTGTCGTAAGAGCAGGCGGGAGGAGAGCCCATGGGATATCATTAATTCATGAAGCCTTGCAGGCACAGTGCTGAACCAGACAGTGGGCACAAGATGGGAAAAGGTCTAAAGGAAATTATTTATTCTGAAATATTTAAGCAAGCACGGTCATACATTTAATTCATGTCATTGAGCAACATGTCATCCATTACTTTACTTACTAAGTTGTAGCTCATTGTAGTCTTGTGTTGCAGGTAATGATTAAAATGACAGTCTGAGCTTGTGAGCTGGAGTAGAGGCCCAACCTTTGTATTGTACATATGGATATTTTGACCACATATGGGGGCCTAGTTTGTGTATTTTGGGATGTTTTGCAGTCTCTCAATAAAGTTATTTTTGGTTCGTCTCTTTTGGTACCTATTTACCATCTTTCGTTTTGTAATATATGTATATATTGATCCACACTATGTTTGTAAGTAAGGTCAGCTATCCATAAAGTTTTAAAGAAAATAAAAAGTTCAAATTAGCCCGTATTTTTGGAATATTGAATACAGGATTATTTTCCAAAAGTAACACCTTGTAAATAAAAAGTTAGTAAATCCCCACTAGTAGTATGTGGATAAAAGAAAGGGCATTACACCTTACCTAGTCAATGAAGAAAAGTTGCACAATACAGGTGAAATAGATGCCATTGCCGTGGCCCGAATTGCCCAAAAAGGACCAGCCAATTGAACCCATCGACCCTCATCAAGCAGACCTGCTGCAGTGTCCAGCAGCAGCACCAATGGTGATATCCTTCAGCAGCTGAGATCCCTAGAGCAGCTAGTGAGCCAACAGGAGATACAGCAATACTAGCTGATGTCCATGCTACAATAATCTCACAAGCAGCAACAGCAATACTGGACTTATGCGAAGGAAAGGGACAATGTCCTGAAAAAGTCCCTGTAGAAGAACTTCACCAAACCTATTCCAATTTTCCCTGCTTTTCCAGAAGAAATACTTCAGGACTTGGACAATGAGGATGGGGTAGAATCTGATGAAGATGGGTCCAATAGAGCTGCGGAGTAACTGTGACAGGGAGTTTTCACCTCTTTACCTTTCCTTTTTATTTCTTTATTTGTTTTTCAGTGTGTGTTGCAGCGGGGACACTGCTTGTTTCAAGTTTGGGGGTGATTGGTAGCTTATCTGTTTTCTCGTTATCTGTTTTTAGTTTCTTTTGAGTGTTTTGTGGGTCAATCAGGTCGTTGTGTGTGGTTGTTTGTTAATTTCGTTTGTGTTTTGCTACTCTGGTGTGCTGTAGCATGGTGTTTTTATGAAATTTTTGTTACTCCAATATTTTCAGCTTATGAGATGAATTGCTATGACTTGAATATTGGGAATATTTGTTTCAGCTTGCTCTTAGATGTGAAATTTCTAATTTTTCTTTGCACTAGAGCTATGGGTTAGAGGACTTTAGGAAAGCTTAGGAAATCTTGAATCATTGTGAGGGCTTAAGGTTCTAGAACTAATTTTGTGAATCTTTTGAGGCGAAGTTTAGGAGACCAAACAGGGAGGACTTAGTGTAGGCATAATACATTGAAAGTAAGATGAGCTTAAGTTTGGGAGAGTATACTGCATTTATTCAAAAAAAAAAAAAGAAGCAGTGATAAAAATAATGAATATTGCATTGTACTGGACCACCAGTAACATGAGCTCTATGTATACCTTTGCGTCAAATAGTAGTCTTGAACATGAGTATGCTGCAACAACTCTAGAAGTGATGTTGCTGAGTAACCGGGTGCCTTCATCACCAATGTTGGCATTCGCATAAAAAGGCATTGTGACATCTTAGTGTCAATAAATAAAAAGAAAAAAAAAAAAGAGTCCTCAAATTAAGCTCAGTGGTGCAAATTTGTGAAAGCCTTATAAGTCTTAAGTGTTTGGTTGACTTGCATTAGTGGAGAGGGATTTACAAGATCATCTTATGGAACCAGCAAATTAGGCCTAATGATCATGTTTTGATATGACTGGAGTGATCCAAGGAATTCTGACCATAGTTTCCACACACACACCAAAGAAAAAATCACATGTAGAAGTAAGTTTGCAACGAATTGAACTACTATTAGAGGAGGGGTGATTCTGATTATAGGTTGAAGACTGAGGAGTAGAACAGAGAACTGAGGAATGATTTTCCTTCTGTTAGTAAACCAGAACTCTTTTGTGTCTTTTGCATCTTTGTGTCTTTTGTGTGTCATTTTTCTTTGTTTTGTCACTCGAGGACGAGTAACAATATAAGTTTGGAGGTATGAAAATAGAGTTATCTTGTGTGTTTTTAGTCTTAGGATAGTTATTTTAAAGGAATAAATATCTAGTTTAGGTGCTTTTATTTACTTTATTTTGGTCTTTGGTATTTCTGATGTTTAAGATCTAATTTAGTAATCCATTGTTGAGTTATTAGTTTTATCTTGTGCATATTGCTTCTATTTAATTTATCACAAAATAGATTTTTGAGTGAAACCTTTATGAACTTGGGAAGGGAAATTTAGGTTTGGACATAGGTAGAACAACATAAGATTACCTAGTTTGGGGTAAGTTTGTGTAGGATAGGAATATACCTATGTGACTTGTGCAACCTTTGTGTGAGAATAACTAAACTGAATGAATCTAGTTAATTTATGTTAGGAGTAACATATTAGCTTGTCTAGATGTTTTCACTTATGTCTTAAGAAAGAGTTTGTGAATACATTCGAATTCTCGGTTGACAACTCTAGTGGATTAATTAGTGTAAGAGGGGAATTAGGATATTGTGCATTTAAACTGTGTTTAGGGAATTAGAAAATCTAGACATTTTTCTTATTGCTTACTTTTATTCATTTTGCATGCTAGTTTAGTTGCTTTGTTTTATTTCTTTAAAATCAGTATTTCGGTTGTTTGGATAAAGTTAGGGTTGAGATAATTTTGATACTTTGCATTGAATTAGAAATCAATCCTCGTGGGTTCGACACTCTACTTCCATATCTATATTACTTGTGACCGTGTGTACTTGCACGGGAGTGTGTGATTTTATAGTTGCACATTCCAACCAACAGCATACATCCGTTCTTCTTATGTAGTGCTCAAGCACCTCCTCCAATAATGGCTTCTCCACTTGTATATGTGGTTTATGATGAAACTCCGATGTGAACATAGGCTCGTGGAAATTTGGTGATGGGTATTGATTGTTGCACCAAGAGTAATCATGGTATGCCTCCCAACTCGGATTGTCGAAATTTGAGTGCGGATAGCTTTGTTGCATATGGCTATTAGCAACAAAGTGTACCGGTTGCAAGTTATATGGGCATCCTTCTCTTGGGTGGCTTCCTCCACATAATTTGCAATTCATGAATGGACAATGGGAAGCTTACGTACTCAAGGTATCTACCTTCTTGGTCAATTCACTCACTTGAGCGGTCAACTCCATGATTACTAATTTTTTGTTCACTTCGCTCAATTGAGTGCTCAAAGCCACGAGAGATTCATGCCATTGTTGATTGGTATCCATCATGTCTCCACCTCTATAATAATCATAGTATGCCATCGAAAAAACACCTAAAACAAAAATTAAATAAATAAATGAAAAGTTTGAATTAAAGCTAGAATCGATTGGTATTAATATTAACAAGAATTAATATTTCAATCTCCGACAACGGCGCCAAAAACTTGTTGGTTAGAATGTGCAACTATAAATTATACTCACACACTCCCGTGCAAGTGCTCACAGTCACAAGTAATATAGATTTAGGAGTTAGAGTGTCCGAAGATTGATTACTAAGTCTAAGCTAAGTATTAAAATTTGTCAATCCTAACTTTATCCAAACAACTGAAATATAGCAACCATACTTTAAACACACAATCTCCTAATTTCCTTCTTACATTAATGAATCCACTAGAGTTTTTAACCGAGAATTCAAATGTATTCACAAACTCCTTTCCAAGACATAAGTGAAAATACCTAGACAAGCTAATATGTTACTCCTAATATAAATTGACTAGATTCATTAAGTTTAATTATTCTCACATAAAGGTTGCACAAGTCACATAGGTATATTCCTATCCTATGCAAACTTACCCCAAACTAGGTAATCTTATGTTGTTTTACCTAAGTCCAAACCCAAATTTCCCTTTCCAAGTTCATAAAAGTTTCACCCAATAATCCATTTAGTGATCAATTAAATAGAAGCAATAGGCATAAGATAAAACAAATAACTCAACAATGGATTCTATTAATGAAAGAAGAGAAATAAGCAATCAAAATACTAGGTTGGTTCGCATAGTAAAACTAGACAAAAAAAGAATTTAGTTCATGTTATAAACTGAGAACAATAAAATTTTAATACAATAAATTCAAGAAATACAAAATATCAAAGAGAAAAGAGTCTTAGAATTCCCCCTCTTTGAAGAGCTTGAAGGTGTCAATGGAGGTTGTCAATCTCCTCCTCCAAGGTTAGTTCTTGCTCTCTTGATTCCTCTCTCAAATATTTACTCTCAATAATATCACTCTCTAAATATGGAAAATACAAAGAAAAACTCACAAGAAAATGAAGAAAAGATGGTATGAACAAAGAAAGATGTTGATGTTGTAGATGAAATCAAGAAATGGAGGATTGGAGCATATCTTCTTCTTCTTCTTTTCCTTCCATGGCTGCCTCCCTCTCTTTCTTTCTATCCCAACAAGCCTCTTTCAACCCTAAAGATAGGATTTTAAAGAGGTGCCTCGTACAAACCTAAGGTAGGCTGAATTTGAAACCTTCGATTGTCAAAAAGTTGATCTCGACCGTCAATTATTGACTCAGGATGCAGTGGGTGGCGCCGCGGCGCCATTTTTAGTGCTACGGTGCCAAAAGTTCTCGAGAGTTGGCGCTGTGGCGCCACTTTTGGTGCCTCAGTGCCATTTTTCTGCTAGTTTAGTGCCTCGGCTTCCTAGGTGCATCATTTCTTCATTTGAGCTCCAATTTGCCTCATTTTTGTTGCGTTATGACCGTATCGGATTGAACTTTGATTCTAATAGTTTAAAAAATCCATTTTTGAGGTACAAATTAATTTCATTTTGCATGAAACACCTTTGTTTTATTCATCTATATACATAAACAAGCAAAACATCAAAACAACAAGAAAACAATTGAAACAACTTAAAATAAACAAGAACATAGCAAAACTTAAGGTATAGTAGTACTTGATAACTCTATTTTTATGGACTTAATAGCATTATTCTTGGATTTATTGTAATATGGGCAGTAATTCGTTGTATCACCCCATAATCATAATTTTAAAAATAAGTACAAAAAAATCACATAGACTAATCACATTATAATCCAATATTTTTCAACAATTTATCAAACCATCGTATTATTCATGATTTTTCATAAATTAGTCATAATGCACATTTAAATCGAAATAGGTATAAAACTAGGTAATTGAACCCCTACCTCGAGATTGTAGCTATACCAAGCTATTGACATTCGTAGAATTTTCCGTTGGTCGAATTGGTGCTCGAGAGGTGATTTCAGAAATCTCGTCCTCTTACTTTAAAAGCTGACTTTTTCAACGGAGCCTCAAATTGTAAAACGGACTTCACCACAATGTTCCTAGCATCCAAAATAGCTAGGTTAAATATATAACTCGACTAATTTGAGTTCAGGCCAAAACCCAAACCTTGGAACGCAAAACAAGACTATTTATGAGCCTCGTGTCTCAAAATTCGTGCCACGTTGGAACATATCAATATTATATATCAAAACTCGTTTCTCGACCTTACTAAATCCGAATTTGAGGTTAATCTTTGTTTCGAGGTCCAGAGCCTTAATTGGGCCTTAATTTCCGAAAGTTACAAAAATACCACTTTTTCAAAAATATTTGCAGAAATAGCAACTTTACTGGTTATTTGTAAAAATACCATCTTTTATAAATATTTTAGAAAATACCACTTTTCTTAATTCGGACTGAGGCCCAATCTCAATAGTATCAGACTTTCAGCCCAATACGGTATTGGTTTGCAAAAATATGAGTTTTTGGCCCGAATTAGAAAAATATCACATTTTTCAATTCAAAAATTATCCTGTCTCCAGATTTCGATTCTTCATAACACCACTATATTTATTCATAATTCGATCACCTCTATCACCTCATATAATTTTCACGGCCATAATAATTATTTCACAAAAATAATTATAAAAAAGCCATAATTATATGTTAAAAAATGATGGAATTCTCATCAGAGTCAACTCAAGTTAAATCGACGATAACAACTAGCTGGACTAGATCAGCGACGTCGAGTGGAGGCTGCATGTGCCAGAGTGAGCAGAAACGATGACCGGTGATGGACTTTTGGCCAGAAAACTCGTGGTTGACGTTGTCGTCGTCGGCTTCTAACGTTGCCGTTGTTGCTCGATGGCTGGCGGGACTAGGTGGCAAACGATCGTTGGTAGCTTGAGTTTCACATGAGTAGGTGCCTCAGTGGCAGTGAACACCGGTACGGTGGTGGTGGCAGTGGCGACTAATAGAGCTTTGGCTCTTATTTTTAGTCATGAGAGGGGGGGTCTCTTTTAAAGAGATCTGATCTCTCTCTTTTTTTTTGTTTTTTAATGTGTTGAGAACGATCTAGAATCAACTTTAAAATGGGCGAACAATGGGATGATTGGAGTATAAATAGAGAAGGATTTATACTTTTAAAAGAGAAGCTAGTCGTAGCCAATGATCCTTATCTTAGAGAGAATATTTTGACTGTGGCTCATAAGTCAAAATTTATAATACATCCTGGTAGCACAAAGATGTTGTCATGACCCAAAACTCGGGCCAGTGGTAGAAGGAGAATTTTACAAGTGGGAATTTATAAGTTGTTTTAGAAAAATATAGAAACTTCAAGTTTTCAGATAGACTTATGTAAATAAAATTATAAAAATAATTCAAATTGTAAATTTCTACAGTTTTGTGATCACCACTAGATATAGTATAACATCCCTAGCTATACTACAATTAAATATGCTCACTCCTACGTAGGAAAGCTAAATAGTGCCAACTCACTTATTTTTTTTTTTTAACATCTGTAATATTGGAAAAGCGAAAAAGAGAGGATAAATCTAAACTTTTCTGTTTGGTTCTGGAAAAAATCAGTGATATATTCTTTTTTTTTTTGCACGGCGGAATTATTTGTAATCTGTACAGTATAAAACATGGTTTTACTACTTTTGATAACTCCCACAAGATCAGTATATACATATACGTAGTAACAATATATACAAAGTTCTCAAAAAGTCTATATTCAGTTCAAAACTAGCATATAAATAGTATTGGAGTGGAAACAACTCAACCAATATTACTCCTGATCCTGATCATCTGCATCATAAGAACTAAATAAGCAATGGCCCAGTAAATAGAAATCCATGCATGCTTATGAACAATTTGTATATAAAACTTATTAATCCTTATACCCTTAATTTCCTTAGAAAATATTAACATTTAAATCATGTTTGGGCCCCCTCCTTGATATAGTTTCTAACTCAATGACATAGTAGGTATCGTCTTAATAAATATCATTTGAGGCTTATCCTGTCTTGAAATTAACCTTAAGGGATTTGACCTCCCTTTTTTTGGCTCACACTGTCTTGGACTTAACCTCAAGGGATTTCACTACATTTACCTACTAGATCAGCAAGATAAGGACCATACCTCTCTTTAAAATAAATAACGTTTAGGGTAAAGACTCTTTATTAAAATCAATAACTTATAAATAATTATTTTGTGCATACAAATATGACAAATATGACATGCCTCATGAAAATGATATGACCAATTTTCAAATATATAAATCTCAATATCACAGATACATCACATTTAATATATATAATCATATACGTAGGTACTTGTGATGTTAGAGTGGAATTTCCACTTACCTTAAATCCAAGAAACACAAAATAAAGTGAAAGGTAGATTTCTTCTTCAAGAAAGCTTGATGTGCTTAAAGGCCTAGTCACAACATTCAACTTTCAATTATAATTAATTTTCCCATGAAAGCATCATCAAAAATATTATGAAATCATTTAGCAATCATATCAACTAGTATAAAGCATGTCTTAATCATGGCCAAAAACACAAATTTTAGTTCCATAACACTAGGCATATAAAACATCGAAAAAGGTTGTTTCCCTTCCATACAAAATAGCTATTATAAACTTGGGACTTCATACTCACAAACAATTAAGAAAGCTTCACTCTAAATTTCACTTTCGAAATAATTATAAGAGTATTTAGTACTCAAGGTTAAACTGCAAGGTCCGTTATCCATATAACTATGCCAAAAAAGAAAACAACTCAATCACACAAATTCATTGGGTCAATAAAATGGATCTACAAACCTTATTTAAAGTTCCTTGTCTCATACAGCCCACTAATAATCAATTAATCATTTCTAATAATTATATAAGTATATTTTGATTCATTATAGAAACACCATGGGACCTCTTCACCGGATGTTGATTTGATTGTTTTTCTTTTCCTTTTTTTTTTCTACGTTAGTCCAGCTATAGAACGTCCCTAGGCTTATGTACAATATAATATGAATAGTATGGAATCTAGAAAAACTCATGATAATTACTAAAAAAAATACAGTAAAGAAAATCTATGTAGCTTAAATCTCTATGCAAGCATAAAATTCATTAGCAAAGATAATAAATAGTAGTCCAGCTTTCTACCAGTTTATGTATATATGTATATATATAAGAGACATACAAACAATTAAATATATATAAGCAACTATAAAGAAAATTAGCTCACCTTTTTCTAATGGTAGAAATGGTATAAGGCAAGAGGTCTTACAGAACTAATGACTTGGAGAAGGAATTGTGTTTTGAGTCGGTTCTAAAGTTACTGCTCATATAAACTAAGAGATAAAGAAAGTATTTTCCAACTCATGAAAATTAATCATATTATTACTAGTGTGTATATATATGTATTTTTTAAATAAAATAATAATATGTGGAATGGTGGTTTCTCCCCACGTGTAGTACAACTTGAATATATATATCCAATCCTATTCATAAGTTATATAAATAAAAGTTACACAATATTCAAAAATTAATAGTAAGCACACCATATAAAAAAAATATTACAATAAGACCCAGATTAACTCCATATCTCTAGTAAAATCTTATTCACTCCAAATTATAGTTATTTCATTTTGTGCTATATATGTACAGGACATCTAAGAAACATCATGACACAAACTATTGAACATTTACCATTAAGCACATTAATCTCTCTTTGAATCGAAGATCGATCTTTCACTGTACATGTAAACTAATATTCTAGTTAGTCCATTAAGCAAATTCTCATATAATAAAAATGCTCCCATTTTAGCACTTAATTTTATTTTTATTTTTATCATCATCATTATTATTATTATTATTAAGGATATATTCGTACCTGTTAAAATTAAATACAAGAAAGTTTATTATTGGCAAGATGTACTTGTGAGAACATTGGGCACTATATATAGACTGTTAATAATATTCATAGAACATATCCATGCATCATCATCATCATCATCACAAGTGGGCATAATAAATAATACAGGCTAAATCCATGATATGAGTTTGAAAGTGTTATTACAAATCTAAAATAAGAGTTACTAAGTAGTTACCAACTACTAAACTAGTAACAAGCTTCCTCTCCTAATCACTCAAAATAAGAGTTACTAAGTAGTTACCAACTACTAAACTAGTAACAAGCTTCCTCTCCTAATCACTCCACTCCGGAGTTGCCCAAGTCACACTGCACACTACCTGAATGCAACTTTTCAAACCTGCATGGTTAGTACTTTTTCAAATCCATATATAAACCAAGTTTACAAAAATCAAGATCAAGAGGAATCACATATTCAAAACCCAAACCAAAACCAAAACAATAGCCACATAGTTGTATATATCATGAATCAACCGGGTATATGAATGAGCTCTCATCCTCCCATCACGGCCCTATAATACCTCTTTATTAGAGGTACTCAGCATCCCGATACTACCTGGAGGTGTGTTAGCAAAACCTGCGCAGGGGCCTAGGTCTCTTACCTAGTACAGCAGCAACTCACTAGCGATCTAAAATATGATGATACAATAATGGAACTCAAGTATGTGATCCTATGGTAGGTACAATATGTCATAGAGTGAGTAATAATAATAACCATTCATCAAGTATATCAAAAAAAATCATGCTTTAAAACTCATTTAGTATTATTCTGGGATTTATTGAAAATCGGTCAGCATAACGGTTGTATTTTCCCAAAACTTCAATTGTGAAACCTGCATAAAAACCATACAGTCCAATCCCAAAACAATCCGATTGGTTTAAACAGTTCACAAGTTCATCAAATATCCAATCAAATCAATTGAATTCATGAAAATCGACAATTTTCAAAAATATGTCATAATGCAAATTTTAAAACAAAATAAGTATAAAACTAGGTAATTGAACCCTTATCTTGCCCTGATAGCAGCTATGCCAAGCCATCGACACTCATAGAATCTTCCGTTGGTTACTTGGGTACTCGAGAAGTCATTTCAGGAATTCTGTAAGTTCACTTTGAGGGGTGACTTCTCCATTAAAGCCTCAAATTGACAAACGGACGTCACCACTGAATTCCTAGCATCAAAAATAGCTAGGTTAGACATATAACTCGATTAATTTGGGCCCGAGCCGAAACTCGGCCCGTGGCACGCAAAACGAGATCAAATCCCAAGCCTCGAGTCTCGGATGTTGTGCCACTTCGAAATTGTGATATTTCGAATTCTTAAACGATACCCAGTTCCTCATATGATTAAAGAGCCAATAATAACATAATTGCATAATATTTTCTTTTATATATTAATGCATTTTGTGCGCATAAATTTGAGTACTCGCTTTAGTATATTTGTTACTTCTCTTAACTTTTATTCTCCTAGTAATTTTGCAGTGGAATGCTCGAGACATGCTCATTAGTACAAGTTGATGTATATTAAGTCAAGCAAATTTTGGTGATTATTTGGTGTATAGATAAAACATACTTGGTTAATTTAATTAACTAATTGTCATGCTATACATATTGATAATATTTTAAAGTATCTTCTTTTATTTAAGTGTAGCATTTCTGATGTTATTTATACTTGCTTAGACGCTCGAAATTATAGTTTGATAAAACTCCATTTACTTTGTCTTTATAGCTTAGATATAGATATATGTATGTAATATATAATATTAAAAAAGAAAAAGTTATATGATCGACTTTGGCTAAGTCGGTCGATTTATCACCAAAAAGAGCATCTATATATATATATGTATTTGATGCCTTACATGAGAATACTTAGAACTCCACTAACTTTTTCTCTTCGGTACCTCCCTTTTTCATTCCACCTGGTAGTTAATCATGGTTCCCACGTGATGAGTTTTATGAAACAAGTGCAAGCAAGCTATTATCTCTTTCTTGTGAACCTAAATGGTGATTTGCTTGATTTTTTTTAATACTTCCTTCATTATAATTTTCTTAACCAGTTCTTAGATTTTAATTCTAAGTGTGTATATATGTGTGTTACTAGATCCTTATTTTGATAATTTTGGAAAACTTCAATGATATTCTTAATTAAATCCCATAATTTTATATGCATCGAGAATGGGCCTCAATACACATGTATATATCGAAATGGGAAAAGGAAGGAAATTGATATTTGATTTTAGAAAGAGGTTCAATTAAGTCTTTATTATTATATTATTATTTAGTTTCAATGCTTTTTTTACCTCAATATACTTGATTTTAGACTTAAGGTCAATTGTTTATTGAGTTGTGTATTATCTAGAAGCTTATCCATGTGCTTGTAACCTTGCATTACATACGGAGGGGTTATGGGAATGCATGTATAGCACACAAGATTCTAGAGCTGTAATTCAACTTATAATATGTTAATTAGGTGAGAGCTATGTTTTTATGATCCAAGTTTATTTTTTGTAAGCTGTGAAAGTCATGCGGTTCTAATAATTATTATGTTATTGGTGTTTTTCTTTATCAATAGTTAATTTTATTCTAGAATTGGATAAGTTTACTTTTCTTATTACCACTACTTCTTCTTTTTTTTGGTGAATCTCGACAGAATGAGGGAAACTATATTAAAAGAGAAAGAAAAAGAAGAGACACTAAGTCAGAGGGGGGCATAAACCTGACCTCTCAGGACAAAGAAATAGAAAGAGAAATAAAATCAGCGAAACCGATAATTAGGCTTCGCAATACAATCATCGTAAACAAAAGATGAAATAAAAGGTGGAGCACACCACCACCAAGTAGGACAAACAAAGGATGGAGCACGAGAAGCTAAAGAATCAGCTACACGATTACCCTCGTGATAGATATGAGATCTTATTACCACTACTTAATTGATGGTATATTATATGATTTTTTTCCTTTTTAATAAGTTAGTATCCCTTGTATTTTGAGTTGCAGATTTGTGTGGGAAGCTTAGCAGTCATTTTATATTATCTTGCTTGGATTCACTTAAGGAATTAACTTCTGTCAATCTAGATTAATGTCAATTTTTTTCATATTGCATGATTGGTAATCAAATGAACTTGTTATGTTTGAGAGAACGTATAATTCTTTTGAAATCATGATCAAAGAACCATTGAACCAAGCCTCTTAAATACCACCTTAAGCCTCCATAGCAAGTGTGGAGAGTTGGAGAGAAGATACAAACTTGAGAGCTCAAAAATCCTAGAGAGAGGAGTGTTTTGGAGCTGAAATGTAGAGAGGAAGCTTGAGAGAGTTGCTTGAAGAATTGAAGGCTTGAAGTTCTACCTCCACTAAAGAGTTTTTCTCATCCTCTTTCTTACTCTAATTTCAATTGAATTTTGTATTGTGCTTGAAGTTATGAACATGTTTAGATATGTGAAATTCTTGTTGAAATTAGTATTGGATTCTCCTACGTTGAATTAATTGTTATATACTTGGGGCATGATGTGACTTAAATTTTGACTCTATGTCTTGATTTCTAATATGTTCTTTGATATTATTTTTGAATTTATTTATACTATTCCATGCTTAATGCTTCTCAACTAATTAGTTACTAGTTGAATGATCTGGTTTCTAGAATTTGGCACTTGAGAGAAAGAATTTTAGAAACAATCATAGGATAGTATAACCTAGGATTTGTAGAGTTTGAGAGAACCTATAATTCTTTTGAAACTATGATCAAAGAACCATTGAATATAATGAATTCTTAATTTCTAAGTTCAAAATAGAGATATTGGAACTGAGATTTAGGAATGATTTCACTCGGCACTCGAGAGAGTGAGTAGAAATATTTTCGGGTTCTTGGCTTATAAACCAGGAATAATTGATTAGAATGAAATTAGTGATCAAAAGACACAGTTGATAGTTAGGTGAATTCAATCCCTTAGTACATTTGTGCATAGAGTTTCCATATTTTGTTTTTGTATTTATATTTATATTTGTATTTATTTAAGTATAAATTCATTTAGTTTGATTGTCTAAATAAAGTTAGGTCACGACAATTTCGATAATTAATGATAATTTAGCACCCAATTCCTCGTGGGATCGACAACTCTATACTCATCACTTTATTACTTATTTACGACCCATGCACTCACAGTTATTTTACGTATAGATTTTTGGCGTAACAACTACTGCAGTGTTCTTCATCGTTTTAATTCCTTTTTCTTTTTCAGTTTTTATTTGTTTTCTTAATTCTAGCATGACAGATTTGTTGTTTATTCTTATATACATGCTAGACTAGGCTCTAGGTTAGGTTAAGGGTGATTCTGAAACCCTAAACATGATTGCTATTTGATTTTCCAGTTCTATAATATTGGTTATTTATTCATAGCTATTATTGTTCTTCTATATTGATTCTCTTTATGAATGAGATCTTGCTTTGTTTAGGTGTGCAACTAGATGATCACGATATGATTCTATTGCTAGGGTTTGAATAAGCATTTGCCATGTATAAATCCATTAGTAGCGAAGCTATAGTTGATATAATCATTTGATGTGTTGATTATAGTGAGGAACAATACCTAGGTTAGGAGTCCATGTTTATAAGATTATAATCTAGTTTAATCTTTCTTTCTTTATTTAATGCTTCTATTGGGTAATTTTAAAGTATTTGCTTAGGTAGCCTAATAGGAAGATATTAGGTATGGTATTCATCTATCTAGTATACAATCTAAGGAAAGAATGGGTAGTTGTGCATTTGTGGATTCTACGATTGATAACTTTAATACATAGCTAGGTTTGGAATTCGGTAATTGAATTAACATGATTGTTTAGTAGTAGAGAATGAAATCTTACCTTATTTATTTTTTGTATTTGCATTTCATGTTCTTGTTTTCTTAGTTTTAGTTTTATTTTATAAATCCCCCTTTCAACTGTAGGATTAATAGTTCACTAGTTAGACCAATTTCTCGTGGGATCGACCTTTCTTACTACTATAGTAGATTATACCAAGTTGTACTAGGTTAAGCTAGGATAGGAATAAGAAGAATAATAAATTTGGTAATCTAATGACACACTAATTTGGCTGAGATACAACTAGTTATGAGGGATTGAGGGTCTGACTGAGCATCTTCTGAAGAGTCTCGAGTTGTTCCTTGCTGAGAGTGCTAATTTCTGGGGCTAATTGTCCTTATCCAGTAGTTGTATAACCACGGCTTTCTCATGGTTTCCAATAAGGTGGCTTTCCATGAAAAACATGAAGGGTCCTGTAGGTCTGTTTAGTGTGGCCTAGTTTTTTACAATGCTCATATGAAGATCTTCCTCATCTCTGAGCAAGGTAGTGTTAGGATATTTGTCCTAAAAAACATATTTTCAATTATACCCTTTGAGTATAAACAACTTTCTCTTATATGCAATTATGATATTTGCTAGATTAAACTATCTTAGTTGCATAGTTTATTTCTCTGAAAAAGATTCCATGACTTTGTTCGTATATAAAGAAACAAACATGATTAAGTGTTAATTATGGGGAGACTTATTTCTTTATCTAAGTCTAAATGAATTAGTTCACAATCTGTAAATAAAGATGGAATACTTTATTTACTATAGGTTGTAGTGTTTGTCTATCTCAACGGGAATGATGTGTCTCAAATCATTGAAGTATGTGACTTCTGATAGAAACACTAGTACAACATAAATAAGTTATGTGTATTGAACTGGACCAGGTAATATAAAGAATTGGAGTGCCGTAACTCAATTCTTTTATTACCACAAACTAGCTCTTAGCATATAGATCTTAATCCTTGATATTTGATTGGACTTGCTTTCATGGATTGTAGCCTTTTGGTTTGTTAAAAGACTAGCCTCTATGAAAATTAGAGGTGAACTCTGGCATATTGGAGGTTATGGTTTATGAATTGATGGGAACACCAAATAATTAAGGACACTATACATTAATGCCACTTTAGGTTCTTTCAAGATTCATGGAATAATTAAATCTAAGATCTTAGTATTCACTTTGTGAACTGGTTGATAATTTTGTCTAAATGGCCATTGAGAACAAAATTATCGACAACATTGTTCCTTGATAGAAAGATGGTAACTTAAAGGTAAATAGGTGTTGGAGGGGTATTACGGTAATTTCACCTATCCAACTACGGCATTGTATAGGGATTCTATGTGTGGTATAGAATATGCTAGATAGATCGATTAATCAAGGCTAGTTGATTAAATCTCTTTAAAAGGCATGACATCTAATCTAAGAGTGGCAGTATTGGGCCTTTAGTGGAGTGTCCCCTTTACTAATAATATTTATATAAATACCATAATAAGAGTTATTATGTATTTATCATATTATTGGAGCTTAGATTATTTGGATCCATTAGGTCCCTTGTCTAACTCAATAAAGCTCATTAATTGGTTGATGGTATTCGTGAAATTAGTTTCATAAAACTGTGTAAAATAATGATTCTATACAGAAGTTAGTATTTTTTATAAATAAGTTTTATGGGTTGGACATATTTATAAAAATAAACCTAAAGCCCAAAATTGGAGAACAAGCCCAATCCTAGTTGGACTAGGGTTATCAGTTTTTGGCCTCATATATATAAGATACATGAGAGAAAAAAACTGCACAGTTTTTCTGAGTGTGTTACACGCCTAAAGCAAGGGAGAGAGAGAGGAATTTCGGCCAAGGGCGGAAGAGAGAAGAGAAAAAAGATTTCCTATCATCTCATCGTCTCATCTCACGTCCCGGTATTCCAAAAGATCAAAAAGGTGTTCTTGATCATTCTCCAACGAAGGATTCAACTTGGTGCCCACTCATCTCTTTAACCAAGAGCAAGAGGATAGGCAAGAAGATCTAGGGTTGGAGGTTTGATCATCATCAACAAGGAGATCAAGAAGGAGGACGCTACAAAA
>JXTC01000294.1:217272-237924 GCA_002914845.1 Trema orientale
CTTTTGCTCAGTTTTTGGCTTCGTCGTTGGTTGCCTCTCATCCTTCTTCCACTGATTCGATTTCCAAGCGGATGTACTTGGATTTTGGCTTGGACATGTGCTACCCCTCCTCTTGAGTTGGTTCTCAATTTTTATTGCCATGTGTACCATATCCTCCAACTGTACATAATGTTGCGATTCCACCACATTAGCAATTTCACGATTTAAACCAACCAAGAATCTAGACATTGTAGCCTCTCTGTCCTCCTCTACATTCGCTCGAATCATAGCAACCTCCATCTCCTTATAATATTCCTCTACACTCTGGTTGCCTTGTCTAAGACTTTGCAACTTGTTATACAACTCCCGGTAGTAGTAGCTTGGAACAAATCGCTTTCTCATCACAGTTTTCATCTCCTCCCACGTCTCTATTGGATGCTCTCTGTTTCTTCTCCTATTCATCACTAATTGATCCCACCAAACAATAGCATAAACGAAAAATTCAATGGCAGCTAGTTTTACCTTTTTATTCTCAGAGTAATTATGGCAATCGAAAACTAATTCTACCTTCTTCTCCCATTCGAGGTAAGCTTCTGGATCGTTCTTGCCTTGAAAGGACGGAATCTTCATCTTAATACTACCCAAAGAATTATCTTCCCGATTCCTTGCTCCTCTAAACTGCCCACCATTCCTCCTATTGCCAACAATAGAATCCTTATCATTTTCTTCTCCAAAAGTATCTCCATAATACTCTTCATCTTCAACCCTCACTGCCCTAGGTTGAATTCTCTCTCTTCTTCGCATATTAGGAGCGATATGTGGCTACTCCACATGTGTATTCTCTATTCTGTCTATACGCTCATGCACTTGCTCCATCTCCACTCTCATCACTCTCCTCATCTCGCCAATTAAGGCTTCCATGAGAAGCTTCGGATCACCCACTCCTGATGTTTCTCCAGAGGTATTTTTATCCTTGTTGTCTGACATGTTTGCTGCAAAACAAAGTTAGAAAAAAAAAAAGACCTCACGCACTCTCTCACGTGTTTCACTCAAGTAATGAATCACTCAATTTCACTCGTGTTTCACTCTTAATCAGATTGGCTTTTACTCTCTTATATGCTCACCTCTCTTGCCTTTTTCCACTCGTAATTCCTCTATAGGTTATTATCAAACTAGTTCAAACAATTAGCAGAATTTCTTTGCAACAATTCTCACCAAAACTCACCAATCAAATTCGAATTTAATGTAGCAATCTGGAATAATAGTGTTAGAAAGTTGACAATTAAAGAAAAAGAAGTCCCTAGGTTCAAAGTCACAGACAATACTTTGAAAGATCACACGAAACAAAGAAATAAGAGAAAAATGCGCACAAAACTTCGAAGGCTCAGAAATTGCTCTCAATTTTTGATGAATTGTAATCTTCTATTAATGAATGAAGAGTGTACATTATATAGGCCTTAAGCCACGAAATTGGCTGCTAGATTTCTCCTAAAAAGCTTCCCAAAACAAGAAAAAGAAACTAAAATATCCTAATGTGAATTCTGAAAGTTGAATTCCTACAATTACCCTAAAACAAACCTACTTCACAATAAAAAAGGAAAGTATCTTAATTGGCATGCAAGCCTTACAACTCAACAATAAAGCTAATAAAAAAATAAATAAGAAAGGTAATTTAACTAATTGCAACTAACCATTCTCTTTGATGAGTCAAAATCGGGAAAGTAACCAAAATCAGGAAAGTAAGCTTTAATTCACGCACCCCTTGAGCAATCCTCTTTTGAGAGCCTTTTCTAGATTATTCTAAAGCTTGAATAATGGAAATCCAACCTTGTGGACCATGTATAACACTATCCTTGGGCCTCCTANTTAGAGACTCCTTGAATCTTTTAGCTCGAGCTCTTGTAATCGGTCCAATTGGAACTTGAATTAGCTCCTTTGTAACCGTACCTTGATTTGCATCAAATCATGATGCAAGATTTTGCTTTTGTGTCATAATCAACCCTGATAGGATCACTCGACCAAAACACCCCAGGCTTATCGGTGCCACATTCCATCCTACATAAGATGTCGCAAGTCAAACAGGCAACCAACAAGCTAGGCAATTAATTGCTGTGATTGCAGTAGTTATGTTTTTTTCGATTGTAGGTATTACACGCTTTCAGCCACAACTGGACTACAGTCAATCACGACTAGACTACAATTAGCTGGCCCCTATAGTCAACTATAGAGACTGTATTCTGGTTCAGTTGACCAACTTCCTCAGTCAACTGCAGTTGGCACTGTTCTACTGTCGCTAGGAATGCAAAACCCAAAGATCATATGAAGATTGCATATTGGAAGCTATCAACTAAAGGATACTCGGGATGACTACTTCAATCGAGAAAAGTGTCGCCAGCTGCTACAGCGCTACGCTGACACATCATTCATGGATGACGTCACATTGCGCATGTAATGAACTACTAGGATTTGTGCACTTAAAGCAGTTTGTTTGTGTGATGAGCAATCTTATATTTGATGGACATGCGCATATTTATTTAATGTGAAATTATGTTTGATAAGTTCATAATTATGTGCATGCCAAAGAATCCAAGACTTGTGTTATACAAAATTATATATATGAATCTGTACAGAAGTGAGATACATAATCACTTAACCAATGAATAGAGATGGACACTCCATTTAGACGAAGTTACAGTATTTTTTGTTTCAATTGGGAATGATGAGTCTTAAATTATCGAAATGTTTAACTTTGGAATGCATTAAACAAAACCAATTGAAATTATGGTCGAAACAATGTGTTGAAATTCATGAGACTATATGACAGCAATGGAATTCTCCTCTTTTTGTGGGTGTCTTAACTGTTCTTATCCTGCATTGTGAATTGATTTACTAATTTCTGTAGAAGTAGAAGAAATTACTCTAGAAGTAGAAGAACTCCCCTTCTTCTTGGCAAATGTTTCTCAATAAATTACTCATCTTCTCTCTTTTTGGGTTTTTCAAATGATTGATTTTGCGTATTCAAGACTCTGGATGAGTGGGCATATATCAATATGGAATATCTGCCAAGGTAAGAGTGCGGCTGGTGCTTAGGAGAAGAAGATAAGTACAGCCGGAAGAGGTTTTTTCTTTTTCTTTTTTTTCCTGTTCATTTTTCTCGTGAAAATCGATGGCATTAGAAGATAAGGTGTTGGGTCATTTCTAATTATTTATTTTCTGGTTAGTTATAAACAAAACAAGACTACGAGGCATAGAAACAGAACATATATGTTTACATGGAAACTTCCGTTTATTTTGAAATAGAAAATATAACGTCTAGTATAGACAAAAGTACAATTCTTTTCTTGAACCCAAATGACCAATTTTGAGGACTATTATTCATAACAGACTTTTCCTTTGATTAAAAAAAAAAAAAAAACGTAGTATTTTCCCTGTTACTTGCCTAAGGGAAGAGAAAAGCAAACAGTCTACTCAACTTCTCGGATGCGATAACAAGGAAAGAAGCAGCGAAAGAGGTGCATACCAAAGTTGATAACGCAACCGAAGACTCCACCACATCTCTCTCTTTGAGCAGCTTGCATAGGTACTGAAACTGGAATTCCATACACGGGATTTGGCACCATATATTGCTGGTAAGAAGAACTGCTCTCATCATCAGCCAATGCAGGATAATCAAAATCTGAAGCTGCAGGCTGGACTCCCGCTACGAAAAGACAGTCATCGGCTGACGTCAATGGAGGGGCCGAGGGCCCGGCTTTCGAGCACGAGCAGCACCAATGGTGACTCGGTGGCAGCGGCGGAGGTGTAGGTGGTGGTGGTGGTGGTGGTGGTCTGGTAGGCGGAGGAGGATAGTAGAGAAGGGGGTGATGGGTCTTTTTCTCTCTCTTCTTTCTGGGCCAGAGCTTGAGCTTCTTCATGGCTTCTATCATTGTTCTTTTTGTGAAGAGCGTTGCTAGCGGAGAAGCTGTTGTGTTTTTTTGGTTAAAAGAAATTGATGAGATTTGGAAACGTATTCAGTGATGGAAGGATGGTTTCAGTTGTGTAAGTAAATAGGCCGATCTTGAGAAAAGCATTTGGTAACGGCATCTTTGAAAAGCAGGTGGTGGATAGCTTTTTTGCATACTTTTATGTTGCTTTTTTTTTCCTTTTTCTTTTTAAAATTTTCAAATCTTGTATCCGTTAGCCCCCCACTAGTAAGTAGCTCTGCCAGCAAAGGACCCGGATCCGGATTGATGAGACTATCAACCCCTCAATTTTCTTCTTTCAACACACGACTCTTGGCATTTAGCTGAACTGGGGACTAGTGTACTTAATTATAGAAAAATAAATAAGAGATGTTGACTTCTTGTTAATTTACACCCTTGCCACAAAAGAGATCCTGCAAACAAGTTGTAAAACGCCAATATAATACAAAACTAGGCCTAAAACTATCACAACACAATAAAATTATGAAAAGTAGACCTCAAGCCTAAGCTTTCCTTGATCCCAAAAAAAAAAAATACAATAATAATAAAAAATAAGAAAAAAGGGGGGAAGCTCAAGCTCTTCGTCCTTATGTTTGGGGCATCCAAGTAAATGTTTCTCGATTAGAATTCGTTAAACCACACTTCCGAAGGAAATACAAAACTAAATAACGAGGCACACATTTCTTGCTTCAAGGCATAATATTCGAGCAATGACTTTAAGAGACTTGAGATAAGAACCTCAAATTTCTCTATCGTCATTTTCTCAGCAGCTCAGTTTCCTCACCTGGTGACAAAAGGCAAAAAGACAGGAATCCTCCATTCGAAAGTAGGTAATAATGCAACTGGGAAAATCCCATAAACATGTGACAATATACTTTTCAAACCTTTCTGAAAACAGATTAAATCTTTTTATTTTCTGAGGGTCTAACGTACAATTTAGGTTTAATAAAGGGATATTTGCCATTCACCCAAGCAAGTTCCTTTGACAAAGAAATCTCAGGCTAATCAACCATAGAATTTGAATTAGAATTAGAATTAGAACTAGAACAGCATAAAGACAAGCGGTGGAATAGAGAGCAAGAAAGGCTATAAATTTATGTACAAAAAAGAAATGCAACGACTCTCGACAACAAGCAAACAAAAAAAAAGAAAAGAAAATATATGTCAAAAGAGAGCTAACTTATGCTCCGTCTGTTTCATACACAGCATAAAAATAACTTTTGTCACCCATTTGAAGCCCGGGAAGACAAGCACTACGAGATTCTCTTGGCAAAACTATACCATAAAAACAATGACCAAAACACCAAACCCTTTATGAAGGAAAACTCACTCTCCATATGGCTTGTCCATTAGAGATCAGCACCTCCACCTCAGACTGTTAAGAAACTGATTGGCCAATTCCAGCATGGGTGCATTGGTTATAAGTAGCAGCATCCGTGTAGAAACAACCTATAGACAATCTTAAAAATAACAGTCAAAATCCATTGCTCCAGCTGATTTCCTTTATAATTTCTTTTTCTTTTTAGAGTTCGCTTCACAAGAAGACGCATGCACATGTCAGCATCCAGGCCCCACAATAGATGACTGGTCATCATGGTTGACTGCTACCTCAAACTCCTGCTTTCCAGATTTAGCATCTTTATTGACCGGAAGTTTAATCTTGGGAGACAACATCTTCACTTCTTCTGTCGTATATATAAAAATCTTTCTCACCATACTGCAGAACTCACTGCAATAGAGAAACAAAAATTTAACAAAGACGAAAATTAAAAATGTGGCTAGGAAACAATAATCAAGTCCAACTGAAGATCCAGTTGGAAATGTGATATTATCTTCAACCAGTTAAAAGTTTCATGAGCCAGAAAAGGACGAGGTATAATGCTTAATACCAAAAAAACATACCCTAGTGAACCCTCTAAAACTAAGTGCACTTCTTAACTAGCAATCTGAAATTGATGGTAGTACTAAGATATCTTATATAAGATGAATTTGGATAATTATGAAGCATGACATTTCAGATGCTTAATTCGGGTGACAGAAAATTATTGGAAAGACACCAAAAAAACAATATAGGAAATGGACAAGAGACTAGAAGTTTAGTCATTCCATGTATCATTTTTATTATTGACCGGTAGTCATTTTTATTATGACTACCAGTCATTAAAAGAAACAAAATAAAATAAAAGAAAATGCTCCAAATTACTCCTACCCAGGTCCAAATCCCAAACAATTTCCTCATTTAAAACATCCAACAAACGAAATCATTGTGCACTTAACAATATTTTTACCATAGAACCTGCTAAGTACGACAAGTCTATGATAAGTATGCACACAAGCTACGACTTCAAGCATTTGGAAAACCTATGCTCTAGTGAAAAACAATAAACTAAAAAAACCCCTCAAATGAAAACATTAACATCCTAGAAGAGGGTGTAGAAAGATCAAGAACATGATTGAATGAAACTTACTGCCACGGGTCATCCCCAACCATCATCATGTCATCCTCATCATCAGTGTAGACAACCTGCCATTTCTTAGTAGATCCACAAAGCTCACTCTGAATGTCAAACATCTCCTCCAGTTTCCTCAACAGATCCTCATATCTATCAAATCTTGTCAAATCTACAGCTCTTCCAACTGCAATCCCTTGCATGTGCACCTATAAAGAAAACTATTGTGTAAAACAGTCCAAACACCAGGCAGAAGCAACTGGCTTTTAGGAAAGAACCAGCGGAGAAGAGGTCACAGTAAACCAACATTGTGAAGCCAGGTTTTTATTCATAGAATGAATTGCACCCATGAGGCAAGCAGTCAAACCTTCAAATTTATTTTAGGGAAAAAATTTAGAACTATATATAAAGCATGACCACCGAAGAGAAAAAGGGCACAAGAATCTCTAGTAACCAATAGAGGACCCAATTTTAACACATATCCAGGGGTAGTACAGTTCACAACTTTTGAAGGTCGCATAAATTTTAAAATAAAATTAAAAGTAAAAACCACCAAAACAAAACAGAAACTAAAGGGGAAAAAACACTGAGAACCACCTTTGTGCAGCTTCTAATTTGCCTACTTTGTAATTCCTGCGGAGATCTCAGACTCGATTTTTCTGCATCACAACTAACAGAAGGATGATCAACTCGATTAACATTTGATGGTTCAGAGTGTTCAGAATCTGCATCCAAGGAGGGAACTGCTTGAGTATCCCCAAAAGTCCCGGTCAATGCACCCACAGGTGAAGTGTCTTCTAAATTGGAGTTGTCAACTAGCTGAATGCCAAAAAGCCTACAGCCATTCCCAGTGTTCTGCCTCCTTTCTCCAGAATCTTTGTTAATAGAGAAAGACTCTGTTGCAGCATCCACTCGATTGGACCAGTACATCGTGTTGCTGGAAATGGCACCAAGGTTGCTGTTCCCACTAAAACTATGAGGGTTGGATTTTGAAGCAGAATTAAACTGGGGCGATGGATAGAGTTCTTGTCCACGCTGTGGGTCACAATATGAGAACGCCGAAGGAGATTCCCCTGGAGATTTCCATGTACCTAATAAAGAAATTTTAAATCAACAATCAAAAACATGACAGCAGAATATGAGAAGAATGGCCGGATAAAAACTTAGCATACCAAGTACGGAAAGATCTGAGGATGGTGGTGGTAAAACAGAAGGCCTTGCTCGCTTGTTCCTTTGGGTAGGTTGAGAATTTGGCGGAGGAGTTGCCACAAGTGGCTCCAATTCCCATGGGGATACTCTTTCAGGTCGCAATATTGATGATGGTTCATCCCATTGAACCTGAAAATAAGGGTATAGATAATTTTAATCTCATAAATAACAGACTTGGTGACACATATTAATCAACCAAAAAGTAGAACCATGTTTTAGAGGACATCTTGTTCTCTGGTGCTATATAATTTTAAATTTATCCTCATTTTTTTTCATTTCTTACTTAAAAAGAATGATATACTTTACAAGGCAGGGACAGAAAGCAACAATAACCAAAAAACCTAAACCTCCTTGAAAACAGCTACCAGAGCAAATATGAAGAAGTTGTGTTATTTGTACACTAAACGCTTCCCCCACCATCCCACTCAAAAAGAAAAAAAAAAAAACAAAAAACAAAAAAAAAACAAAAAACAAAACCAAACCTAAATTATAAACAAAATCAAAGGCTGGAGAAAACCACAACGGTAATGTGAAAGAGAAACATACTAATCAATCTATGGATCTACGATCTGACGATCAGATGATCCACCAAAAGAAGTATCATCTAAAAAGTTCCTCAGATAAGAAACTTCCGTGTGAAAATCCAGTAACTTCTTTAAGAAGCCAAGATGTTCTAACAATCTAAACTGTAGAGAACATAAGCAACACAAATATGGAGCTCCTTCATTTGAATTCAGATAAACAAAGGTGCTCCAGAAATTCTATTGAAGATAAGGTTATCATTTCATGTCTATGCATAAATGAATGAATAAGCTTAAACTGAATTTTAAGTAACCCAACAGAGAGAAGATAGACAAGTGAAGAAGTATATGCTTATTGCAACTGGCATATTTCAAGCACTAACACAACTTCAGTACAGTTACCCAAACATTAAAACCTATCCACAGAAAAGATGACAAGTGAAAGGCAGATTGAGGAGACCATCTTCTCCTTTTCTATCTTGTAAACAGAGACATTTTACCTGAGGAAACTTCACTTTTTAGGGTTCATTGATCATATATCAGGTAGGCCCAGTGCAGGAGATGCTTGTTTCTAATCTGCGTATGCAGTGTGTGGTCCAACTTACATTTAATGAGGCACGTGGTGTAAAAGATGAGACTTTCAAGAGTATTAAAAATTGCCTATTAACGGTGATAAAGCGACATCCCTGGCTTTCAAGTCATGGGGATTCATATAGATTCTTTTGTAAATTCATTAGACAGAAAACGGTATATAGATTAAACCACCAAAGACGGGCGAATCTAACCTTTTTTTTTTCTTCGGATAATCAAATTTAACCTTTGCTTTTGTTCCTACCATTTTACTATCAGTGGATGAAAGCTTCCTTCACTATTTAAACAAATGGTTGTTTCATAAACAAAAATTATTAGAAGTTAAAGATTAGAGAATGATAATAGTATCAAAAACAAGAGTTTGCACAGACTTTATGATAAGCTATAGTAGTCTTTTTTTTTTTTAATTAATAAGAAACTAAACTTGTATTAATGAAGATATAATACGCTATAGTAGTCTTCTCTTCATGGCAGAAACACCTTTGCAGTCAAGTTACAAACAAAGAATAGTATAATACTAAAAATTCCTGGATAGGAGGATGCATCCTTAACTTTCTCCCCACAATGCAAAATGAATAGGGGAAACACCTTTGCGGTCAAGTTACAAGCAAAGAATAGTATAATACTAAAAATCCCTGGATAGGAGGATGCATCCTTAACTTTTTCCCCACAATGCAAAATGAATAGGGGAAGTGAAGACTGTAACAAGGCACAAGAGCAAAGTCATCTAACAACAAAAACACAATGAAAAGCTAAAAATCTTCACAAGCTGGACATTAGTATTGTAGTGAAAAATACTAAGTACCAACTTCTGTTCTCTAAAGGGACTTAGTTGGATGCATGGAGCTATTCCACAAACGTTTCAATGACAAATGTCCCCACAACTGAAGTCTTCAAATAAGAAAGATCGTTATGACAGTTTAATAATTCATTTCAGCAGATACTAAAACCCGGCTATAAAAAGAGAGAGAGATTTGTACTGATGCCAAGAACTCCATTCAATCAACAACGATAAGATGAGACGGTTGCAGAAAAGAAAAAGCCTCAAGTTCAGACTAGTCTATTTTACTTGAACAAGGTTAGAATACCAATTATGAGAATATTAAAGAAAGAGACAAACCTTTAACGATCGCCACTCAGAATTATCCCATCCCGAAGATGTGCTATCTCCCACACCAACAATCGTACCACTGAATCTGTAGTACAGCAAAACCAAATACATGAGGATACAAAATTGAAAACTTCCTTCCAAATCTAAGTCAAGCAAATTACCTTCTCTCAGGAACTTCCTCACCCTCAAATCTCATCTTGAACCTCATTCCAACAGAGAGTTTGTGATTGCAAGCTTCAAGGTACTTGTTAACACTTACAAGAAACTCGGACCGACTTGTCCTGGTAAACAAGTGGAGCTAGTTCAGCAAAAAAATTACTTAATGAAGCAATAACAAATATGCAAATAATGTGACAACCAATAAAGCAATATATGTTTACTTATCGAAACAAATGAGAGCTATCAAAAGTTAAACACTACATATGCGGAAAAAGAACAAGATAGGGGACATTCTTGAACTTCATTTTAAAAATCATCAACAAAAGAGAAGCAGCAGAATACAAAATGAGAAGTTGAAGAGTACATTAATCATGTCACTGTCAACATCAATCAACATACCTTCTACATCTTCCCTTTTCCGTGTATTCTCCATTCTAACTTGAGATCTCAAAATGCATCAATACAAAAAAGATATCATACTCTAAATTTTTTAATTTGAAAAAAACTTCGTAGGTCTTGAGGTGTACAGAAGTATCAGCTTTATTCCAAACACTCGACAAAATTCAGAACACTAAAACTGTACCTAACTCAAAAGCTTACTACCTTTCATTTTCAGGTTTTTCTTTTTTCTTTAAGTGTGCAAAATTAGAATATCCAGTAAAACATATCTGGTCCACGTTCAACTCACACTGAAGCCTAAATCTAAATCCTAAACACACATGAGGAAAAACATAGAACATCAACAAAATAGAACAAACAATCCAAATATGTTTTTTCAACCAAGCAAAAGCATACAAGACCTTGGCTTGTAGAAGACAGAAAAGAGGGTTCCGGTTGAAATGGCATGAGATGCAGTAGCTAGAACTCCAAGATGCATGCTGTGACTAGAAATAACAGAAGAAGGCATATTGCTTGGTTGTCTCATTAGTCTCCTAACTCCAACACGCAGCTCTCCATTTTCGCCTCTGGAAATGATGAGTAGCAAGTAAGCTAACTGAAATCTTCTAATAATATATATAATAAGAATGAACACCACCCAGTTACCAACTTGCCTTAGAAAAATGAACGCATCACCAGCTACTAACTTTTTGGAACTAACAAAAACACTCCACCCAGTTGTGAGTAAATGACGTCTAGGTTGCCCTGTAATGAATTTTTCAAGATCAGTATTCCAGAAACGTGGGAACTAGTTAACATCACATTAGGACAGGAGTAAATTCAAAAGTATTGAAAAATTACAAGCTCATTGATTTCCACTTAGCATGACAACAAAAAGTACAAAAATGCAAACACATACATTATTGGGCCGGTAAACTCCATTGAAAAAAAAAAAAAAAGCAAACTCCAAGAACAAGTAATATAAGTGACACAACACAAACTCTGAAAACTTATCAAAGATAAAATGCAAACTTGAAAGGATTCTGACTAAGAAAATTTAAATGATTCTGTTCAAGGCCAAATGATATTCAGTACCAAAAGCCAAAGAAGAATAGTCGACCTCGAAATATATGACGAAAATGCCATTCATGTCCATGCAAATCAGTTGCAACCAACTCCTGCCATGGTGGCTGCTGTGACATATCCTGAAAAGAGAATCCAAATTATACTATACAGTATTCAAAAAGAAACTACATCCTAAAGAAACTCCCAACAGAGGTAAGGAAAAAATAAATTTTATTCTTAACAAAAAAATGTGTATATATATTAATAATATTAATAAAAAGTAGGGGGACAAACAAAAAATTGAATAACACGTTATAAAATAAAAACACATGGTATAATACAAACGAGGAAACAAAATTTAAAATTTTGAAGCTACCAATGGTGGCAGACAATCATCTGCGTGCCTTCGAAGGACAGAGAATCCACCGTGAGTGCTCGTATCAGATGCAGTAAGTGTCTTGCAAAATGAATGCACCGTGCACCTTGGAGGTTCAGTAAGTGGAGGATCTGGGCTTGTTACCTCAGTTTGCTGATTCATTAAAAAGAATATGAGACAGCAAGTATGATCAAAGATAACATAGTTAAAATACAAAGATGCCAAGCATTATTTTATAAACTACTGAAACTATGTTAAGCATAAATTAGAGCCAGATACAAAATTGGCTTCTGAAAGTTGTAACTCTCTAGAGTTAGAACTTAAAGGAGGAGAAAGCTCACATCTTGTTCTGGTAATAGAGTAATTTGCGCATAAACTTCATCTGTTTCCATTTCAGCCTACATTTCAAGTTTAAAGTAAAAATTGAAATAATGATATTAGAAAAAGCTAACCAGCGCTAAAAAAATTAAAAGATTAATTATGATAGGATAAAATATGCAAGACATAAATTACCCGCAGCTGAACATTAACAACTTTACAAAGAATTTTCGGAGGTAGATTAAATGAAGGCATTTGCTGCTCCACACCCTGATGCATTGATGCTTCCAGCTGTGTAAAGGAGCATATATATAAGGAAAAAGACTAAAAAAGTTAAATAACACAGAATAACCAATGCAAAACAAGAGTAAATTTTAGGCGAAATAAATCTTCATGTTTTAGATACAAAAAGGAAATATATTTTCTCATTCAAGACTTCAGTTTGGATCTTACTAGGTTATTGATGATCATCACGTAATTTATAACTTTTCATTATCAATTTTATGCAAGGCATTAGTCATAATAGAGAAACATATATTATTGAACTGTTCAAATATGTCATAACTAAGTAAAACTAAGGCTTTAAAAAAATATTAAAAAAAAAAAAAAGAAGAAGAAAACCAGCACAACATCACCATTCACATACTCAACAAGAGAAAGAGAGAGAGACCTGTTCCATATGACCCTGTGGAAAGTAGTAAACTCGCTCCCCTTCACGAGGAAGGGTGACAAGTGGTCCAGCACATGCATGCCATAATTCCTTGTACAATGCGTCGGAGGTCCCTAGGAGTCAAAAATTATGGAGTTACACTAAAAGGAAGTGGTTCAAAATTAAAGCACAAACAGCAGCCTCCAGCATGAGATACAAAGATCACAAATTATAAGCAATAAATATTTATCTTAATCACTGGACGTAGCACGCAAATGCAATTGACAAACAGCAGTTTGACAAATCAATGAATGCTGTCAAAGCAGACTGTTATAGTTATGGCACATCACTATATTATGTTAGGATACTCATGAATTTACATATTTACTCATAAATTACCAAAAGATATTAACTCGTCCGACTACTTCCTATCGTCCTACGTCTGTAGTACATATATCAATGTACCATAAATTTGCATATTCACACACCACTTGTAGGTTACAAAGTAAATCCAAGTCAAATTATAAAAGACTTTTATATACATATAAAATAATGTCAGGTCCTTCAATTTACTTCTCTATCTACATATAGTCTTGAACTTTTTCCTTCTATCCAAATATTTTAACAATGTTTAAACTAGAGGGAAAGGTAAGAATTTCACAA
The DNA here is from genome assembly GCA_002914845.1 of Trema orientale. Taxonomy (NCBI): domain Eukaryota; kingdom Viridiplantae; phylum Streptophyta; class Magnoliopsida; order Rosales; family Cannabaceae; genus Trema; species Trema orientale. Next base: position 230,704 of record JXTC01000294.1, read on the forward strand.
GACAAACCTGAACTTATACTATTAAAGGTCTTAAATTATAACAAGAGTAAAAACTATTCTGCTTTGAGCAAACAAAAAGAAAAAAATGACCTTGCTATTTGAAGAAAAGAAAAAACTTCAGTCATCTCATTCTAGTGAATGAAGCTTCTCTAGTCTTTCATCATCTTCTCTATTTGTTCTTCCTTCTATTCCTAAAATTATAAATGTCTTAACAATCAAACTGCAATGAAAATAATTTCTTATTTAATCGAGAAAACATCAAATTGAGAACAAAAGTCATAGGAGAAAAATGTAGTAATTAAATTTACTTGTAAATGGGACATAATTCTTATAGCAAATTAAGTTAGAGTTGTCCAAGGACTCAGAAATTCCAGTATCGAGTTATCTGAACTATCAGTAATCCAGCCGTCTAAGTATACTCAAGAAGTCTGAGCTTGTTCACTTCCAAACATACAGAACCTAAACAAGTAAAGTCCATTACTTTCTTTAACAAATAACCTGTAGATTTACAATTATTTTTCCAAATCTCTTTAGCACCACAGTTTCAGAAAGACTGTAATATAGGTCGACAGACGACTCTTGACCATTTTAATTGTGACAATTACATAATTATTGATGACTATACACAATTTAATTACACTAGCAAAGTTCGGTGTCTCTGAAGATACAATTTTTTCTGGATCCAGAGCAAAAATATAACTGAAGAAGGCAAAGTAAAAAGCAGTACTCCTCTACTTTTAGAAAGGTTAGGGTAGTAAAATTAACAAATGTCGCACTACACCCAAACCAAAGTAACAATCCTAAGTGAAATGTTTTCCTAGCAGTAGAGATAAACTCCTATCAATTTTCTGAAAAACTTCCAATACAGGGTTTGCTAGCACAGGAGCCGAAGATAGACTTCCCCAAATGTCAACTAAACGGCTTCTTAACAGAATTTTCTTTGATAATAATGCATTACCAACCAAATTAAAGAGTTAAAATCCATCAAAATTCAGAATAAACATACACAAGTATAACATCCTTGGCTCAATTAACATCGTTGGTTGAACAATGAATTGAGGGGTCATTCACCCAGTTCTGGATCCTTTCCCTATATAGTTCAGCTTTCACTAAAGCATTAATAGCAAGTGAAAGAATTAAACCACCTTGACAATGAGCAAATTATCTGTGAAAGGACAAACTAAAACCTGGAGGGGCTCCTTTGGAGGAAGGATTCGACGCTGAGAAAGCCATAGCAAAAGACCACGCAAAATCTTCACCAAGTCCTCAAATCTGTTCCATACAAAGTCAATGTAAGAAATGTTGTTTGCATAAAACGAGACAACCAAACCAACTAGTGCCAATTAGTTCTCCCACCAACTCGTGCCAATTAGTTGTCCCACCAACTAAACCAAACCCATTGATCAAAACCCAGTTATTATAACCCATAATCAATGCAAATATTGGCTTCAGAATATGATAGCAGATAGCTAAAGCCCTCTAGTTACTTTGGTGTCAGTGCAGCCTGCTTCGTGACTTAAATGCAGAAAAAAAAAAAAATTAAAAGCTTAGCTTTTGGAGCTCTAACGCCAAACTGTGAATAATAAAGTATGCACCTTTTCCCGTAATACCAGCAACTCTTTTTCATCTAAAGTAAATAAAACTTTCTATATTTATAAACGAGACACGTAAATTTTGTGAAATTCGAAATGAGGAAACAAAAAACCAAATTCATTTCACATTTTGGCAAAGCTTTCGATCTATGTACGATCTGGGAACCACTCTTATTGAATACCCATTAAGACCTAATTTGATTGCTTCCAACAACAAATTCAGGGAAACAATAAACAAATAACAAATTAAACGAAGAAATAAATGGAAAATAACAACTAAAATGCTCTCAATTCTTCGATTGTTCTACGATCTCACCAAAACAAAAAATACCCATTTCTCCCTTACTCAAGAACAAAAACACATGTCATTTCCTCACCAAACAAACACGAACCCCAGAGCCATCAGATCGCAGAGGTTTTCCACCACTGCCGTACGATACAGACCCCTAACCCCGAAAAAAATAAAGCCAGAGACTAGAAAAAACCCAACAAACATATAGATACAGAAATCTAAAAATAGAAAGCTGTACTGTCAGAGTCAAGCTATTACCATTACCTAAAAACGAAACAGAAAGCAATTGTTTAGCCTGAGCGAGAAGCTCCGAATCAGAATTAGGGTTTGAAAGTTTGAGATCGATTTGGGGGTTATGCGGTTTTGCGGATCCGACGAAGAAGACGAAGACGACGATGATAAGGTCGTGTTTGTTTGAAGCCGACACGACCCCTTCTCTCCCTTCTTCTGCTTTTTCTCTTTCTTTTCTTTTTTGCTTTTATTTTTTTCACAAACACACACTGTCTTTCTCTCCCTGCCCCTCTCTCAACTTGTGTAGGAGTGTGTCTTTTTAATTTTAATTTTTATTTCCTTTTCAATTTATATTTATTATTTAATTAAAAATAAATTCTTTTGTCTGTGTCTCCGACACCGAAGAGAGAGAATGAGTGTGCGTATTACGCACTCTTTCTCTCTCTACCATGCATTTAATTATAAAAAAAATTTAAAAATTGAAAAAAAAAAAATAATGTAGAGGAAAAAATAATGTAGAGAGAGAAAGTCAGAGGAGGAACAGCGCTCCATTGAGTGCCCTCAAATCCCTACAAGTTTCCCTTTCTGTCCCAATTTCCACGCGCAACCCATTCCCTAAATTATTTTATAATATAATCTAAATTATATTAAATTATACTATATTAGATTAAATTAAATGTATTAATTACTTATAATTAATTGTCTGCTCTGTGTCTGACTGACTGTCTTATGTTTAGGTATTTTTTTATAGTAATAATTAAAATGGGATATGATTGCAATAATTATTTTGGGATTGTTGGGTAAATGACTAAATAGTCCTGTGCTTTTCTTTCCTGTAAATAACTAAGTAATACAAATAATACATGAGGTGTCAGCTGGCTAATTTATAATTATACTTTAAATAGGGTCTTGTGAGATTTAGTATATTAATTAGAAAAACTAGTAATAGACTAACACGTCACTGTAGCATTAGGTGCCACTGATATCTTATAGTATTGCTCTAAATAAAATAAATCCATTCTAACTGGAACAGTGCTATGGGCACTAATAATGATGTTCAACATCACAACGACGTGTCATGTTACTACTGATTTAAATTTATAAATTAGGTCTCACATAAGTTTTACCTGAAATATAATTATTATTAGTATACATACATCATGTTTTGGATACTGTATGTAACCCATAGCATTACTCTCCTAGGTTCCCCACACATTCTTTGGCACTGTGGGCTGTGTGTGTCTGTGGGAATACAACTTTTGCATTTTTTTCTATAAAAATATTGTGCCCGTTTGTTTCAACCATTCCATTCCATTGGAATGGAAAATCCATTTGAATGTGTGTTTGTTTCAACAATTCAGTTTTTCCATTCAAATAATCTTTTAGAATGTGTGTTTGTTTCAACAATTCAATTTTTCCATTCAAATGGTCCATCTAAAAAGTTAACCATTGGAATGGTTTTTTTGTGTCTTGAATGAGAATGGAAGGGGGGAGGTGTTTTTGAATGGTCCATTCCAATGCTCTCATTCTAATTACAACACATTCTACTATTTTTTCTATTCAAATGTCTCCCATTCCAATTATAACACATTCTACAATTTCCATTCAAATACACACATTCAAATAGGCGAACCAAACGGGCCCTTAAAAATTCAGCTTTAGAAGCGGATAAAGATTGAGAATAATGAGAAGCCATCGTAAACAATGTTGGAAGACATTCCTTCTCGGCGTTTCTTCTGCTACAATTGCTCTGAGTCAAGTCTAAGGTGATTTTGGACAGACACAGACATTCGCCCATCATGGTTTGAAATTTTTTTTATTTTTATTTTTTATGGCTTATTGATACTTATCATTGATCCTTGATTCATGTAAAACTAGCCCCAACTATTTAATTGGAATATATATCCTAATAAAGTACCAATTTACCTGGCAATACTCATTGCCAATTACATCAACTTGAACAAAGGATAGATAAATATGGACAAAACCTGAATTTACAAGGACAATACTTACTATAAATTGACTAATACAAAATACATAAATACAGTCATCGAATACACTAAAATATAGACATAGGTCTTAGGTATTATAATATACACTCACATAGCTATATTAAGGAGAATCCCATAAAAAATATCAAGTTCTGAGGCTTCAAAACTCGTACCTCTGTCTTTTTACTGTTGTTTTTTTCGGTGGAGTTTTTAAGTTTTAGAAGGGTAATTTTTTAAGTTCCTTTTTCTTTTCCTCTAGAGGAAATTTTAGATATGGCAACTCACCTTTTCATGGGGCAAATTGTACCATGAGAATGTCATGCTTTTACCTCTAGTTATTGCAGTAGACATTTAATTGAAAATTTTGAGGTTCAAAAGAGAAAAGCAAGGCATAATGTTTAATTTACTCTCAATATCCTTAGATAGAGTACATGAGAGGCACATAGTCACTTCAGTATAGACTTCTTGAACGAAAAATGGGAAAGGGGTAACAGATGCAATAAAAACAATACGTTAGGGATTTAAATGTCAAGAAAAAAAGGTTAGAGACCTAAATGCCAAAGCCAATAAAGACTAGAGATTTTTGCGGCAAATTATCCCCTTATATTTTATTATGAGTTCCATCATTTTGTGTACATTTTTAGGGGCTTATGAAAAATGACCAATTTTTTAGCCCATTTTAAGTAAATATTCGTTTTTCAAATATTATAATATAATAATGACCAGTATATCAACGAATATACCAAGTGTAAAATATGAGGTATCCAGTATAAAAAATTAATATACTCAATATATAAATTAAAACTGGTATATAAGTAAATATGCAATGTGTAAAAATATATATACTCAGATATTTAGTTATAAAAAGAGAAAAAAAAATAATTATTAAACTAAAGTGTAAAAAAGAGACACCTATCATAAATTCTCAAATTTTTACGGTGCATGTTTGATATATTTCTTAAAAATAAATACTTGGCGATTATATTACCATCTTTTTATTTCCTTTGTCCACCCTTTCTTAAAATACCCTCATCTAAATTTTAAAATTAGTATTTTTTAACGACACCTTTTACATATACTTATAGTCTAACCATGATCATTAATAATAATTAAAAAGATTTCTTTTCCAACTTATCTTATTTTTTTCCCGAATTAATTTACACCTGTTTTCTTTTTCTCTTCTTTTTTTTCCCCTTTTTCTTCAATAGTGTTTTTTTACTTAACTTCTGAGATATAAAAGATTAATGGTACGTTTACGTCATCAGAACAGAGCTGGAATAAATAATAAGAAAAAAAGTAGATGAGAATAAGAATAGTTAATTTTCATTATGGTGTTTACTTAAAATGATAAGAAATATAATCAAATGGTAAGAAAAATGTCGTTAACGTATTTTAACAGGTTTTTATTACTTTTTATTTTCTTATTTTCTCTCTTTACCAAAGCCTTACTTATCCTTTTCATCCATTAACATCATGCAAGCAATTAACCACCCTTCATCATCTACAAGCTCATAATCCATTTCTCCTAAGTACATCCTCAAATAAGCCTATTACAATTGATAAGTGCTTATTTTGATATATATGAGTATTAATTTCTCCATGTTTATTTTGTTAGTCTTTTGATTATTCTTAGTATTTAATTCTATTTTTATGTTTTTACGTGTTTTGAAGGCAAAAGAATGGAGAGAAATCAAACCGGTATCGAAAAGCCCGTGAAAGACGAAGCTGGAAAAAAGTGGTAGTAGCCCAATGCCATAGTATTGGAATCAAGTATCACGTGTCTAGGTTTTGTCCCAGAACAACCAGAATCTTACTGCCAACTAGACATATTACCGACTTATTGAGTTGTTTTGTGACTTTTGGACTCTAAACTCGAAACTTTACAAGATCTTCCCAAGCTACCTTTAATGATAAAATAACTATAAATAGATTATTCTATGGCTGAATAAGGAGACTTTTGGAGGCTCTTTAGAGTTTGAAAGAGGATAAGGAAGAGATGGAGGCTGCAGTGTTAACATCAATGATTTCTTTAATCTCTTATTCTTTTCACTTTAAAAGTTGTTAGTTTTTCTTGTTGGTTAAGGGTGATTTCAAAATCCTAGACATGATTTACGGATTGAATTAATTGTATATTGTTTTCCAACTTTCTACTTGAGATTACTTATATTCTTCTGCTTTTAGACTATGTTTGATAGGAGGGAGGGAGAGTATGAATGATAGAGAGTGCAAAGAAGGAGAGAAGTGTCACAATCCCTTAAGTTATTTGATATAAAGGATAGAGAGCGGGAAGAATGGAGAGTAGTTATTGATGAAATTACTATATTATCTATTTTATTATTTCTTAAGAATTTTTTTAGAGGGTAAATTAGTCAATTTATCCCACATTTCTCTCTCTTTTCTCTAATCCTTCCAATGGGAGAATGATTGGTTTTGGTTGGCTCAAAGGGATTCCTAAGCCCTCCCCGTCTCCTTTCTCTCCTCCTACCCTTCCAACCAAACAACAGAGTTAGCATCTTCCTCCACTCCTTTCCATTCTTCCTCGCATCCCTCCTACCAAACATAGCCTTAATTCTTTATGAATATATTCTTATTTGATTTTGGTGTAGAACCAAGTAAGGCTTGATCATCTTCTAATGCTAGGATAGATTGTTGAATCTGGATTGTCTTATAAATTTTTTTATTTGTAGCAATTGTGGTCTCTATTTGTTGGGAACTTTTGAGTACAATTATAAGGAGTATTTAATTTATGTTAAATGAACTGAGCATATGTGTTTGTTGCCTAAATCAGTATTTAATTTATGTTAAATGAACTGAGCATATGTGTTTATTGCCTAAATCAATCTATCTTTTTCTTCTTAATGCTTCTATTAAATTAAATTTAGAGAGCTTATTCTAGGTTGTTTAGTTAGAAGAGTTTAGATAAAGAGCTTGTTTTGTCTAACAACGAAATAAGAAAAAATTGAGGTAGGACAAACTTGTGGACTATTTACACTTGGTAATTGCAATAGAGAATTAGGGATAATATTATTGTTTGAGTATACATTTCATTATCTAGTAGTGGCGAATGAAACCTTTACTAAGTTGTTTTTATTACTATTTTCCTTCTTTAATTATT
>JXTC01000294.1:243944-258428 GCA_002914845.1 Trema orientale
AAAAATACGGGCCAATTTGAACTTTTCATTCTCTTTAAAACTCTGGAATAGATGATTTTACTTACAAACCTAGTGTGGATTAGTATATACGTATATTACAAAACGAAAGGTAGTAATAGGTTCCAAAAGAAACGAACTAAAAATAACTTCTTTGAGAGACTGTAAAACATCCCAAAATATACAAACTAGGCCCCCATATGTGGTCAAAATATCCATATATACAACACCAAGGTTGGGCCTCTACTCCAGCTCACAAGCTCATGCTGTCATCTCAATCATTACCTGCAACACAAGACTACAATGAGCTACAGCTCAGTAAGTAAAATAATGGATGACATGTTGCTCAATGACATCAATTAAATGTATGACCATACTTGCTTAAATGTTTTGGTATAAATATTTTTCCTTTAGACCCTTCCTTGTCTTGTGCCTACTATCCGGTTCAGCACCCTGCCTGCAGGGCTTCCTGAACTAATGATATCCCATGGGCTCTTCTCCAGCCGACTCTCACCACAGTGGGGCTCGTTACTAACCTTAGTCCATCGTTACCCCGTCGAGCTCAAGAGATAAGGCGGCCCGAGACTGTAGTATAATCTATTATATAACTTGGAGGAGGAATATTATGGCAAACCTTATGACTAATCCTGTCACACTTGCCCTTCTCCTGGGGCTGTGATAACTCTATAAAAATAGAGTTATCTTGTGTGTTTTTAGTCTTAGGATAGTTGTTTTAAAAGAATAAATTGTCTATTTTAGGTGCTTTTCTTTACTCTATTTTAGTTTTTGATGTTTCTGATGTTTAAGATCTAATTTAGTCAATATCTATTTGATTTCTCTTAATTTTCAGTAGAATTGTTGAATTCTGGACTTGTGTTTTGCATCATTAAACTAGCAGCATTTTGGAAGAAAAGCTGAACTTCAAGTAACAGCTGGAAGTAACTTTGCTGCAGCAGAGTTCCGGAGCAATACTAAACAGTAGATTCTTTATTTTTCTAGCTGGTATATTTTATGAACAGCTGGTGCTGACAGCTAATATTAAATACCAGCTAAGGGAAAATGAAGCAAAATGGTCCTCACTCCTTTATTTGGTTGACACGTGTACTAGGGTACCTCACTTACCCTAATATAAAAGGAAAGTGTACTATAAGAAGAAGGGGAAGAGCTTGGTGGCTGAGCTAAGAGCAAAATACGGAAAAGGAAAGAAAGGGAAGAAAAACAATACAGCGAAGAAAGGATGAAGAAGAGGAAGTACTATCTGCAGCAAAGAGCAAAAATCACCATCATCTAGCTAGACTTTTCCTTACTTCATTCAATCTTCTTTGTATTTAACTTCTTTTTCTTTTCTTGAACTTTTCGTAATTAATGGGGTATTTAGAGCTGCTAGTTTTTAAACCCCAGAACATGAGCTAAGTTTCTTTAACTGGGATATTGATGAATCTAAAGTTGTAATGACGGATTAATTATTGTTTTGAATGTTTATGGTAATTTCCTCTTATTCATTCAAGTGAGCTTCATTATTATTTCCTTTTATTGCTTGGCCATCAATATTTAGGATAAATAAATTAGGATTAATTATGGAAAGGTTAATCTTAGTTGGATCTAGCTTGAATGATGCATGTTTCAATCATCTCCTTAGTAGATCTTTGAATTAGTAATGGTATAGGAATATATTATTACCATGCAAACCCATTGAAAATTAATGCTATAAATAGTATTTTGAGAACTGGGTAAGCATAGGAATATGTTAAATCTAGTTTTAAGAACTTTAAACATAATAAATTCGGAAGATTATTATGTGCAGATTAAATTTTCGGTTATTGGAGTGACTTTACCATAAGCGTTGCTGTAGCAATTAGACCCAGATTTGCAACCAAGGAGGATTCAATATTCCCAGCTTATTCCCACCACTGATTCACAATCACTTGATTAGATCGTGCTATTTTCTGCTTAATATTTACATTTCTTTTGCATCCTTTACTTTTACTATTTTGTTGCAAATCGTTATTTCTCATACCTTAACCAGTTTATTTGACATTTAGTTTTTACAATCAATTTTAGTAATCAATCCCTGTGGAGACGATACTTAACTTACTACTATCTTATACTCAATGGGATGAATTATGGCATTGTTAGGCCCGAAATTCAAGCACCTCAGTTTGAATTGAAGCCAGTCATGTTTCAAATACTCCAAACTGTGGGGCAATTCAGTGGGGTACCAACGGAGAATCCACATCTTCACTTACGGTTATTCATTGAAGTGTGTGATTCCTTCAAACTACAAGGAGTCACGGATGAAGCCCTAAGGCTGAAACTCTTCCCATACTCTTTACGAGATAGAGCAAGAGAATGGTTAAACTCCATACCTCCAGATTCAGTGGCCACATGGAACAACTTAGTGGAGAAATTTTTGATGAAATACTTCCACCAACAAAAAATGCCAAACTCTGCAACGATATTACTTTCTTTCAGCAGCTTGATGGGGAATCGTTATATGAATTATGGGAGCGTTTCAAGGAGTTGTTGAGAAAGTGCCCACACCATAGAATCCCGCATTGGATTCAAATGGAGACATTTTACAATGGTCTCAATGCTCATACACGGTCAATGATGGATGCATCGGCTAATGGTGCTCTTTTGGCAAAGTCTTATAATGATGCCTATGAAATCTTAGAGCGGATGGCCAACAATAACTATCAATGGCCAACTGAAAGAGTTGCTGCAGGGAGACGTGTCGCTGGAATTCATGATGTAGACGCAGTCACAGCCTTGACAGTGCAAGTTTCATCACTGTCTAATATCTTGAAGTCTATGAATATGGCTGCTGGAGCAACTGCAGAGCAATCTGCTGCAGTTTCTTGTGTTTGTTGTGGAGAAGGACATTTATTTGACAGCTGCCCATCTAACCCTGCTTCGGTGTGTTATGTTGGGAACTTCAACAAGAATAACAATCCATTTTCTAACACTTACAACTAGGGATGGAGGCAGCATCCCAATTTTTCATGGAGCAATCAATGGGCTAGTCCATATCCAACTCCGAATAAACCAGCCTACCCTCCTGGTTTCCAACAGCATCTGCCACAGCAACAACAGTACTAGAAACAGCAACATTCAGAGCAATCCAGCTCAATGGAAACATTATTGAAGGAATACATGGCGAAAAATGACGCCATAATTCAGAACCAATCTGCCATAATTCAGAGTCAAGCGGCTTCACTCAGAAACTTGGAGAATCAAATGGGGCAGTTAACTAATGCCCTGAACAGCAGGCCCCAAGGTTCTTTGCCAAGTGATACAGAAAACCTAAGGCGAGATGGTAAAGAACATTGTAAAGCAATCTCTTTAAGGAGCGGAAAAGAGCTGGAAGGGCCTCCGTTAAGGCCTAAACAACCAAGAGAGCCCTCTTCAATCCAGGGAGAAGAGGAGAAAGAAGATAGAATGAAAAAAGTAGCAAAGCAGGTTGCTGAAAAAGAGAACTCTGCTACAGCATCGCAGCAGCAAAACTGCCCAGAAAAGCATAATGACAGACCACCACCACATTTTCCTCAATGATTTCACACGCAGCAGCAAGATAAGCAGTTTGATAAATTTTTGCAGGTTTTAAAGCAGCTGTATATCAATATACCATTGGTGAAAGCCTTAGAATAGATGCCAAAGTATGTTAAATTCATGAAGGACATTCTCTCCAAGAAAAGAAGGTTGGGGGAGTTTGAAACAGTGGCATTTACCAAAGAGTGTAGCTCAATCTTACAGAGTAAAATCCCTCCTAAACTTCAAGATCCTGGAAGTTTTACAATACCATGTTCTATTGGTGATACCTATTGTGGGAAAGCCCTGTGTGACTTAGGAGCAAGCATAAACTTGATGCCCATGTCAGTCTTCAGAAAGTTAGGAATTGGGGAGGCAAGACCAACTACCGTCACCCTTCAGCTTGTAGATAGATCGTTTGCTCACCCTGAAGGAAAAATAGAAGATGTTTTAGTTCGGGTGGACAAGTTCATATTCCCTGTGGACTTTATTGTGCTAGACTATGAGGCTGACAAGGAGGTTCCTATAATCTTAGGAAGACCGTTTCTTACTACTGGAAGGACATTGATTGATGTGCAAAAGAGAGAGCTCACTATGCGAGTTGATGATGAGCAAGTCACTTTCAATGTTTTCAAGGCTATGCGATTTCAGGAGGAGATAGAAGAATGTTCAGCCATCAATGCTTTAGATTCACTTGTGATTAATGAATTCTAGAAAGCTTATGATAGCAACATGTTCTTGGTGCCCACGAAGGACGATCTAGAGGAAGAACTGGAAGAAGAAGATTATGTTCCATGGGTAGAAACAAAGCATTCACTTGCTAGACCCGGAAAATAATTTGAGTCCCTCAAATTATTAGAGAGAAGTTTCAAGCCTTCTAAACCATCTGTTGAAGAGCCCCCAGTCTTGGAGTTGGAACCATTGCCCTCTCACTTGAAGTATGCATATTTGGGTGATTCAAACACATTACCGGTAATTATTTCTTTAGCTTTGAGTTTGGAGCAAGAGCAGCAATTACTTGCAGCATTAAGGAAGTTAAAGAAGGCAATCGGATGGATAATTGCCGATATCAAGGGGATCAGCCCTACAATCTGCATGCACAAGATCCTGCTGGAAGATTGCTCCAGCAATTCTGTAGAACAGCAGTGAAGATTAAATCCAATCATGAAGGAAGTTGTGAAAAAAGAAGTGATTAAGTGGCTGGATGCAGGGATAATTTACCCTATTTCAGACAGTTCTTTGGTCAGCCCAGTTCAGTGTGTGCCAAAAAAGGGAGGCGTTACAGTGATTGCTAATGATAATAACGAGTTAATTCCTACAAGAACAGTGACTGGTTGGAGAGTGTGCATGGACTACCAGAAGCTCAACAAGGCCACAAGAAAAGACTACTTCCCATTGTCGTTCATCGACCAAATGCTCGATAGACAAGCTGGTAAGGAGTATTATTATTTTCTGGATGGATACTCAGGCTACAACCAGATTGTTATAGCACCAGAGGACCAGAAAAAGACAACCTTTACCTGCCCTTATGGAACATTCGCCTTCAGAAGAATGCTATTCAGTCTTTGCAATGCTCCAGCAATGTTTCAGCAATGCATGATGTCTATTTTCAGCGATATGGTGGAGAAGACTCTTAAAGTTTTTATGGATGACTTCTCGGTATTTGGAGAAACCTATGAAGATTGCCTACTGAATTTAGAACAGGTGTTGGAGCGATGTGAAGAATCTAACTTGGTCTTAAATTGGGAAAAGTACCACTTTATGGTGCAAAAAGGCATTGTGTTGGGTCATAGAGTTTCCAAGCATAGTATTGAAGTAGACAAGGCAAAAATTGAAGTTATTGAGAAGCTGCCACCACCAACATCAGTCAAGGGCATTAGGAGTTTCTTGGGACATGCAGGTTTTTATAGGAGATTCATAAAGGATTTCTCAAAAATCTCTAAGCCGCTATGCACTTTGCTGGAGCAAAACAGATCTTTTGAATTCAATGAAGAGTGTATGCAAGCATTCTTAAAGCTGAAAAGAAAACTTGTTTCTGCCCCAATTATTGTAGCTCCGGATTGGTCTCTACCATTTGAGCTGATGTGCGATGCAAGTGATCATGCAGTGGGAGCTGTATTGGGACAAAGAAAAGAGAAGGTATTTCACTCTATCTACTACAGTAGCCAGACTTTATCTGAGGCCCAGCTGAACTATACAACTACAGAGAAGGAGCTCTTAGCAGTTACTTTCGCCTTTGACTAATTTAGATCCTATCTTGTGGGAACAAAGGTTACTGTGTATACGGATCATTCAGCAATCAAGTATCTCATTGCAAAGAAGGATGCCAAACCGAGGTTAATTAGATGGATACTGTTGCTGCAAGAGTTTGACCTGGAAATAATTGATATGAAGGGCTCTAAGAATCAAGTGGCCGATCACTTATCAAGATTAAAAGCAGGGGATGGAAAGGAGATTAGTGAGCTTATTCGAGAAACATTCCCAGATGAACAGCTTCTAGTTGTGCAACAGGTGGCTATTCCTTGGTATGCAGACTTTGCTAACTACTTGGCGAGTGGATTACTCCTACTGGATATGAATAGCCAGCAGCGAAAGAAATTCTTCTATGATGTAAAAGCTTACTGTTAGGATGAGCATTTCTTATATAAGCAATGTGCAAACCAGATTTTGAGAAGGTGTGTTCCTAATGAAGAAATTCAAAGTATTTTACACCACTACCATTCATCCCCATACGGAGGATATTTCGGAGGCTTTAGGACGGCTGCCAAAGTCTTACAATCAGGTTATTATTGGCCAACCATCTTCAAGGATGCTCATGGATTTGTCAAGACTTGTGATAGGTGCCAAAGGGTTGGAAATATCTCACAGAGATATGAAATGCCCTTAAATAATATTCTAGAAGTTGAGCTGTTTGATGTGTGGGGCATAGACTTCATGGGGCCATTCCCTCCATCTTTTGGGAATCTCTACATCTTGGTAGCTGTAGACTACATGTCTAAATGGGTGGAAGCTTCAGCATTTCCCACGAATGATTCCAAAGTAGTGATAAAGTTTTTGCACAAGAAAATTTTCACATGCTATGGCACTCCAAAAGCCATCATAAGTGATGAAGGAACACACTTTGGCAGTAAGTAATTTGAGAATCTTTTGGCTAAATATGGAGTGAGGTATAAAGTTGCTACAGCATACCATCCGCAGACAAGTGGACAAGCTGAAATTTCAAATAGAGAGATCAAAAGAATTTTGGAGAAGGTTGTGAATCCCACTCAAAAAGATTGGTCAACAAGGCTTGATGATGCTCTTTAGGCCTATAGAACAGCCTTTCAAACACCATTGGGGATGTCACCATATAGGCTGGTTTTTGGGAAAGCATGCTACTTGCCGATGGAGCTAGAGCACCGAGCATATTGGGCGATGAAAAAGCTTAACATGGACCTCCAAGCTGCTGGAAAAACACGACTATTGCAGCTAAACGAACTGGAAGAATTTCGGTTGAGTGCTTACGAGAGTGCTAAGTTATACAAGGATAAAATAAAAAAATGGCATGACAGTAAGATCCAACAAAGGAGCTTTGAACCTGGGCAGCAAGTATTATTGTTCAACTCCAGATTGAAGCTGTTTCTTGGAAAATTGAAGTCCAGATGGTCAGGTCCATTCAAAGTCACTAAGGTCTACCCATATGGTGCTGTTGATTGCTGGAAGAAAATTTAGGGCGTGAATTCAAGGTCAATGGCCAGAGGTTGAAGAATTATTGGGGAGCTGAATTTGACAGAGGGAAGACCGCAATCACCCTTCAAGATCCATGATTGAGCAAGAAGTCGGGCTGTTGACTTTAAACCAAGTGCTGAGTGGGAGGCAACCCACTACATATTTCTCATCCCCTTCTCTTTTAATTCATTTATTTTTTCTTTGTAAAAAAAAAAAAAAAGAAGATCAAAGAGGTGTAAAAACTTGATTTTTAATTTGTGGTTAATTTTTGTATAGGGAAACATGCTTAAAAGTGGAGACAAGTGGGAAAAAAGGAGTTCAGAAAGGTTTTCTGGAATTTCAGTACAGAGAAACAGATTCCCAGGAAATGCCAGATTGCTGCAGCAGAGGAATCAGTGTTAAAAATTGCTGCAGTAACTGGTCCAGTTCCAGATGTTAAAGTTGCCTTTAAAAAAAAAAATGACAGTTGTGGGGTAGCAGTTCTGCCACGTGGAGAGTGGGTCTTACACGAAGCCACTATCACCCATGTACCCCACTAAAAAATCGAGAAAAAGAAGGGGAGGTGGGTTTTTTATTCCTTTTTAAATACAAACCCTACCCCACAAAATCTCCAAACAGCAACAAACCCTCTTTCCCCCCTTTCCTTCTTGACGGCGTTGCTCACAATTCCAGTAGCAAATCATTTTCATTCAACTCCTCGCCCCACACAACCAAATAAGCCAATACAACCATTTCTGCAATCCTATTTCCCCAATTCTTGTCAGCCGTACTCGCATTTTCCATTGAGCTCTCAGTTCTGCTTAAGTTTGGGGGTGAGCATTCATCGGCTCATAAAGAGAATGGGAATCAAGAGGGTTGCTCGCAAGGCCTCTAAAGCTGTCAAGTTTGAATCTGAAGCAGCCGAGGCAAGATATGAAGGAAACATCCAAAATCGACCCCTAAGTGCCGAGAAAGGGTTCGTGTTGGACAATACTGAAACCATGGGGCAGCCGCCGTTCATTGCAGACCTCATCACCCAACATAACTGGAAATTGTTCTGTGCCCATCCGGAGGATCCAATCGTGCCACTGGTTCACGAATTCTACGCCAACCTGACTGATCCAGAGGAGGACACCGTATACGTTAGAGGAGTGCAAGTTCCTTGGAGCGCAGAAGCCATCAATGCCGTTTTTGAACTGGGAGATCTAGTATATGAATATTCCGAGTTCATAGACGACGTCATAGAACCTGAATTGATCACGGTGTTAGAGACGGTTGCTGCAGCAGGCGCAGAATGGAATGTCTCCGCTCATGGTGCCTACACATGCATTCGAAGTGCGCTGACCCCGCCTGCCAAAGTCTGGTATCACTTTCTCAAATCCCATTTGCTACCCACCACACATGACAAAACGGTTTCCAAGGACCGTATGCTACTGCTGTACTCAATATTCACTGGTAAATCCATCAAGTGGGTCGAATAATCCATAGAAAAATTTGTGCTTGTGCCGCAAGGAAATCAGGGGCTCTATTTTTTCCATCTCTAATCACCAGGCTGTGTCGCAATGCCCGAACCCCTTACCTGATCAATGAAGAAAAATTGCATAACACGGGTGAAATTGATGCCGTAGCCATAGCCAGAATTGCTCAAGAAGGACCAACCGATTCAACCCAACGACCTTCATCAAGCCGGCCTGCTGCAACATCCAGCAGCAGCACAAATAGAGATATCCTGCAGCAGCTGAGGTCCTTGGAGCAGCGCATAAGTCAACAAGAGGTCCAGCAACACTATATGATGTCGATGCTGCAGCAGATTCACAGGCAGCAGCAGTAATTCTAGGCATATTCAAAGGAAAGAGACATTGCCCTGAAGAAGGCCCCGCAGAAGAACTTCACTAAACCTATTCCGACCTTCCCTGTATTTCCACAAGAAATACTTCAGGACTTAGACAATGCGGACTTGGACGAGGAGGATAGGGCAGGATCTAATGAAGATGGGTCGAGTGGAGCTACAGCGTAACTGTAACAGGGAGTTTTCACCTCTTTATCCTTTTCTTTTTATCTCTTTATTTACTTTTCATTTTGTGTCGCAGTGGGGACACTGCTTATTTTAAGTTTGGGGGTGATTACTTATTAGTTTGGTCTTTGTTTATTTTTTTTATCTGATTTTCTTTCTTTTGTGTGTGTTTAGTGGGTCGGTCAAGTTGTTTTGTGTGGTTGCTTGATAATGTCTGTTTGTATTCTGTTGCTCTGGTATGCTGCAGCATTGTGTTTTATGAAATTTTTGCTACTCCAATGTTTTCAGCTTATGAGATGAATTATCATGACTTGAATGTTGGGAATATTTCTTTCAACTTGCTGTTGTATGTGAAATTTCCAATTTTTCTTTGCACTAGAGCTATGGGTTAGAGGACTTTGGGAGAGCTTAGGAAATCTTGAATCATTGTGAGGGCTTAAGGCTCTAGAACTGATTTTGTGAATCCCTTGAGGCGAAATTTAGGAGACCAAACATAAGGACTTAGTGTAGGCAAGATACATTGAAAGTAACATGAGCTCCATGTATACCTTTGCGTCAAACAGTGGTCTAGAATATGAATATGCAACTCTAGTAGTGACTTTACTAAGTAACTGGGTGTCTTCATCACCAATGTTGGCATTCGTGTAAAAAGGTATTGTGACATCAGAGTATTATAATAAAAAAAAAGAGAGAGAAAAAGAGAAAAGAAACAAATAATAATAAAACTCCCCAATTAAGCTCCAAGTTGAAAAGTTGTAAAAGCCTTATAAGTCTTAAGTGTTTGGTTGACTTGTATTAGTGGATAGGGATTTACAAGATCAGCTTATGGAACCATGAATTGGGCCCAATGATCATATTTTGATATGACTTGAGTGATCCATGGAATGCTAATGTGATATCCTGAATTTCTAAGTGACACCCAATTCCCCACATAATTAAAGAGCCAATAATAATGTGATTACATAGCAATTTTTATTATATTATTGTCATGTCTGCATACCATTTTAAGGTTCTATTTTAAATTATTATGATTATTAATTCTTGTTACATTTTAAGATATTTTGCAGTGAAATGCTCCTAAAATGCTCTTTGGTATAAGTTTTGATGTATATTAAACTAATTAATAAAATGTTACACACTTGTGTTTTGGCTAACTGTTAGTGTTATTTTATTTCTTTGTGTACCTTGTTAAGGTGATTCGAATTTATAAAATTTGACAAAATAAATCGAATAGTTATATATTTCTCATTGAGTTTATATTCTCGTTATATGTTTATTTCCAGTAATAGACTTAGATTTTGATTTATTAATATTATTTTAGTCTAGTTGAATTACTCATTATGTGATTTATTAATTGTGTCCTATTAAGTATTTTATTATTACAATTTTACATGATAGTATAAAAAAAAAAAGGGAGGGGTTTAAGTTTTCATCGACTAAATCGAGTCGGTCAAGTTCCTTCCAGAATATCGTATATCACTATTTCTCTTGTATATTGGGAGAACCCTCCTATCGATCTCTTATTCCCAACCCAACTTTTATTTCTCCCTAATCATTCTATAAGAAGTACATAGTAGTTTTATATTTATGTATAAGTTTAACTCCATCTTAGTGTAATCAGTGGAAAAGAAAGTGTCTTGTTTCATTGAATATACGTGTTGACAGATAAGGTAATTCTTCTTGAATTTCATTTATCTATGCTTCCTTATTCTTTGACTGATTCCTTTATTATTTCTAGCTTCACGAAAATTGAGATAATCACTATTATCAAGTTATGTAATCATTTGAGGAATCCTTAGGACTTAATTTAGTATTGTTCACGTTTTGTCTACTTTTGTTTTATGTCCTCCACTATAGAAGATTGATAATGAAATGATTGTATATAGATAGATAATTAAAAATAAGAAATAGTTTTCATTTGTCAAGTGATTAAAGATGTCCTTTATAAAAAGGAGAATAATTAAGATCCACTTACGTTTTTTTTTTTTATTATTTATTCATTTCCATGTTGTTGTATTATCGTTTTGATATTACTGTGTGTTAAGGACCAAGAGTCCTAATATTTATTTGCAATCATTTTATATATTTAAATACCATGAATGAGTAGATTCTTACTTGTAATAGCCGTAATGATTAGATTGTATTCAAATGTTATTACTTGGGAGGATAACAGGTACATATGTATATAGATATAACTACAACATGATTCTACTAAATATATGAAAATTTCAAGAACATTTGTAATTACAGAATTGTATCAAAAAGGAATACTTTTTGTTGTTTTGTATCCTCATGCTTGGAATTATCTATATATGCATGTAAAATTAGTGTATTCTTAGTCTAAATTTAACATAACAACTTTCATAGCATCATAAGTGTAATAACAAAAAGGACTTACTGCTAAAATATTAGGAACACGTCAATAGTACCTTGAGCAAGAAGAGCATTTCACAAGCAGAAGCTTAAAAGTTCGAAAGTAAGATAAGTAACGTCACACCTGCAATGTAAGAAATTCTCTGTTTCTGTGAATCTGTGGAATCTGTGAATGTGGAATTTGTGCATATGTGTACATACGTATCTGTCATGATGCTTTACATAAGACACGAATACATGGTGTATTTTATATTGCCTGACGAGTATTGGTGAATAGGGTGTGGCGGGCCAACGCCCAAATATGTGATATGGTTCCTTCGGGGACACTCTGGTTCCTTCAGGGACACTCTGGTCCTTTCGGGGACATTATGGTTCCTTCAGGAACACTCTGACGGTGGTATGGGGTGGACCTCTGCAGTACACAGAGGGGTTTGAGATGTATTTGGGACTCCAGACCTCCATACTGCTCATGATACGTTATATGATCTCTGAGTGACTCAGTATGCGATTCACGGTTTTGTCAGGCAATACAATATACACGGGGATCCCAATCATATGAATATCTATTCTTTGTCATGTGTACTCTGCATTTGCATACGTTACTTACTGAGTTTTATACTCACGAATATTCTTACATTACAGATGATACTGCTCATATGTGAGTTTGGAGGAGGAGCACTGACTTTCTGACCGCGGCCTGTGTATATGAGCATTTTGATGCTGTGGTTTTCTGACAGAGAATTTTGTATCTGTTTTGAGTGTGTGTACATTTTGTATACTTTATGAGATGCCCACTCTGTGAGGGTGTATATATGTATATTTTGGAGTATGTATAATTATGAGTAGACTTTTTTCTTTTTCTCCCAGAAAGTTTAAAAGTTTTAATTTTCTACTATTTTATCAGTTCTAAGTCGACTAGCGACTCCCGATCTCACTAAATATTTATACGAATATCTCTTACGTACGTGTGTGGGATCGGGGGATGTTACAGCTAACCATAGTCTCCACACACACACCTAAGGAAAAATCACATGTGGGAGTAAGTTTGTGATGAATTGAACTAGTATTTAAGGAGGGATGATTCTGATCATAGGCTGAAGATTGAGGAGTAGAGTAGAAAAATGAAGAATGCTTTCATCGTGTCAGTAAACCAGAGCTCTTTTGTGTCTTTTATGTCTTTGTGTCTTTTGTGTATTGTTTCTCCTTGTTTTGTCACTCGAGGACGAGTAACAATTCAAGTTTGGGGGTGTGATAACTCTATGAAAATAGAGTTATCTTGTGTGTTTTTAGTCTTAGGATAGTTATTTTAAAAGAATAAATTGTCTATTTTAGGTGCTTTTCTTTACTCTATTTTAGTTTTTGATGTTTCAGATGTTTAAGATCTAATTTAGTCAATATCTATTCTATTTCTCTTAATTTTCAGTAGAATTGTTAAATTCTGGACTTGAGTTTTGTAGCATTAAACTAGCAGTATTTTGGAAGAAAAGCTGAACTTCAAGTAACAGCTGGAAGTAACTTTGCTGCAGCAGCGTTCCGGAGCAATACTGAACAGCAGATTCTTTTTTTTTTTCCAGCTGGCATCTTTTATGAACAGCTGGTGCTGACAGCTAATATTAAATACTAGCTAAGGGAAAATGAAGTAAAGTGGTCCTCACTCCTTTATTTGGCTGACACGTGTGCTAGGGTACCTCACTTACCCTAATATAAAAGGAAAGTGTACTGTAAGAAGAAGGGGAGGAGCTTGGCGGCTGAGCTAAGAGCAAAATACAGAAAAGGAAAGAAAGGGAAGAAAAACAGTACATCGAAGAAAGGATAAAGAAGAGGAAGTACTAGCTACAACAAAGAGCAAAAATCACCATCATCCAGCTAGACTTTTCCTTACTTCATTCAATCTTCTTTGTATTTAATTTCTTTTTCTTTTCTTGAAATTTTCGTAATTAATGGGGTATTTAGAGCTGCTAGTTTTTAAGCCCCAGAATATGAGCTAAGTTTCTTTAACTGGGATATTGACGAATCTAAAGTTGTAATGACAGATTAATTGTTGTTTTGAATGTTTATGGTAATTTCCTCTTGTTCATTCAAGTGAGCTTCATTATTATTTCCTTTTATTGCTTGGCCATCAATATTTAGGATAAATAAATTAGGATTAATTATGGAAAGGTTAATCTTAGTTGGATCTAGCTTGAATGATGCATGTTTCAATCATCTCCTTAGTAGATCTTTGAATTAGTAATGGTATAGGAATATATTATTACCATGCAAACCCATTGAAAATTAATGCTATAAATAGTATTTTGAGAACTGGGTAAGCATAGGAATATGTTAAATCTAGTTTTAAGAACTTTAAACATAATAAATTCGGAAGATTATTATGTGCAGATTAAATTTTCGGTTATTGGAGTGACTTTACCATAAGCGTTGCTGCAGCAATTAGACCCAGATTTACAACGAAGGAGGATTCAATATTTCTAGCTTATTCCCACCACTGATTCACAATCACTTGATTAGATCGTGCTTTTTTCTGCTTAATATTTATATTTCTTTTGCATCCTTTACTTTTACTATTTTGTTGCAAATCATTATTTCTCATATCTTAACCAGTTTGTTTAACATTTAGTTTTTACAATCAATTTTAGTAATCAATTCCTGTAGAGACGATACTTAACTTACTACTATATTACTTGTTCGGCACGTGCACTTGCGTAGCTATTATAAAATCCACAACAGGCTGCCACTCTGATACTGTAAATATTTATCCCGCTTTTCCGTAACAGTGACACAAAACCTTTTGAAAGTTACCTGGTCTTAACTTCTCTATGATAAAATAGTTTTACACAATAATACTAAGGCATTTCATAAATCATATTACCCTTCTTAAACTTTTT
>JXTC01000294.1:266089-282255 GCA_002914845.1 Trema orientale
GCGATGTTGTGAGATCACCTTGAAATCTGAAAAGTCGCCAAATCTTGAATCATATCTTCTCAGAACCGTGCATACCTTTTCCTGACAGACGCGTCAACGTGTCATCTTCTCTTAAGAAATTAACACAGCTCGAGAAGACCTCTCCATTTTTCGAACAGTTATGATGACAATGATGATGTCACCCATCGTTTCGAATCAAATCCTTTCGTATTTCAAAAATTAAATCCGCTTAATTTCCGAATCCAAATCCCGCGCGAATCTCGGCCATCAGATTTAAGAAATAAACCTCTCGATCTACGGCTGTGATTTGCCAAACCATTAAAACGTATAAATACTCTCTCTCTTCCTTTTCTTCTCATTTTCCATTTTCCAGAAATCTGACAACCTTTCGTCTCCTTCTTCCATTTTCTTTGAAACCTGAGAAAAACACCCTCCGGCCAGTTCAGAAACTTTATTCCCTGTCTCCGGCAAATCATCTCAGCATCTTCTCAGAGGAACCGATAGAGCATTCAGAGTCCCTTTTTTTTTTCGAAAAACAAGGTCAGTTTTCTTATCTTTTCCCATTCAATTTCTGTTGAACATTCTCTATTTTTCATCACGATCTCTGTAATTCTTATAGTACCATATTCATAACCTTTAGAAATCCTGGAATCTAGGTTTACAGAAACAGGAACTGTAGATATTAAAATCCCAGTTTGCTATTCCAGAATACTTGTTATCTTGACAAATTGATAGGTGAATTTATAGGAATTAGGTTCTGGAATGTTGATGATGAGAACCGAATCATATAGGAATTGATAGATCGAATGACGAATTATCGAAGAACTACCCGATCATTCCAGATGAACCCTAAGATCGCTTTGAAAATTGCTGAGATAGTCGAACAATTCGAACATTCTAGGGTTTGCAACCCCCAATTACCGTATATTGCTCGCATATAGCGAGGGTACCTGTAAAAAATAGACAATAATATGCCTATCTCTAGGTCACATTTTAGGTTAGTATAAATCAATATATGATTTTACCTATAGGATAATGCTCGCATAGGATTAAATATCTCCTTGTTTATTTTTCAGATGTCTAGTAGCGAAGACTTTAGGGAAGGGAATGCGTTCTCAGGGGAGTCGTCATTCTCTGATGCGAGCACAAAGACTAGCTCTATAGATCTTGACGATTACATAGAGCGACCTGAAGTAGAGATAACCGAGACTAGACAGAGTAGTCCTCGCATAGGCGATCTCCCACAAGATCAATGGCCTCAACATATTAGGGACGCCCCTGAATATGCACAGGGTCACCAATATGTGGAAGGAGATTGGTCATGTACCGATGTGCAGACGAGCATCTCTACAAACAAGCTCAAAAAAATTATTCGCAACTATAACATCAATATACTTCTTCCCATCCCCACAGAATTCAATCGACCACACACCCCTCCTCGTGACACTGCCTCGTTCTCGGAGGCAGTCCTTAGGTGCGGCATCCATCTCCCTCTCCATCCATATATCAAATCCATCGTCGACTACTACGGAGTCGTCCCTTACCAACTAACCCCCAACACCTATAGATACATAGTAGGCTTATACATACTTTACCATAAACTCAGTTTAGGATCCCCTACCCCCGAAGAGTTCGCTTGGTTCTACCAAGTGAAGTCAAATCCCTCGGACTTCGGCTTCTTTTATGCGAGCAAATGGTCGAATCAAGCAATAAAGAGACCATTCACGGAGTTCGCAATAACATGGAAAAGTGGAAAAACCCATTCTTCCATTTCGACTATGCTGACAACGGGTTCTTTCAAAACCCTGGTAGGTAGTTATATAACTTGTGCTCGAATTTTTATAGTTGCTTCATGATGTCTAATTGCATTTCCATATCCTCGCAGAGAACAAAGAGCACCCAGGACTCAACGAGGCACAGTTCACAAGAGTTTATAAGGTTAACGCCCTTCCAATAGAGGCATTTGATTGGAAAAAACTTGGGACAACCAAGAATTTGATCGACTGTGGGCTGTTCCCAAAAGGTGCCTCGCTACCCTACTCTGCCAACCGCCCGTCGAAACCCTCGAGCTCGAAGAAAAAGAAGGCGAGGAAGCAAAAGGAGTCGGGTGCATCGTCCTCCAAAACCAGGAAAAGAAAAGCGCCTGCTTCCCCTGTTGCCGCGCCACCATCACCAGAAGCTCAATCTCCCCCTCCGTCGCAGCCACAAGAAGGTAGCTCTCACTTTTTCCCTTTTTTTTTTTATATATCGCATTACTCTCCTCGCTGACAAAGCTTATTCATGCAGATATGACTATCGAAAGTGGTCTGCGAGCTCCTCCTACCACTCTTGGGTCGATGGCAAGATCCAAGACTCCCGACAGCACTCCTCCAACCACAAAGGGGAAAGAGAAGGTCGACGTTTCTAAGAAGAGAAAAGTTGCCTTCGAGGACGTCCCCATTAGCTCGTCCCCTACTCAACTTTATCAATCTGCGAGCCAACCTGAGCCACCTGTAGAACTAGCTTCTTCCGCAGGAACAAGCCAGGTTGATAAGGCTACAGAAATTTTCAACCAGCTTCGCCAACTTCCGGAAAAGGCTGGCATGAGTGTGGCCTTCGTCGATCGCTTCACCTTGGAGGAAGCGTGGGAGAAGATGAAGCGAAGATCTCCCAAGGTCGCATTCACTGCTGCAATGCGAATGCTAGCCAATGTAAGTCGACTTGCTTCGAATTCTTTTTTTTTTTTTAAAACGTTCTTCTTTAGACTAATATGTTCGCATTTCAGACCGCCGCAGCTACTGTGCTGATGTACGATCCGGTCCTCGAGAGTATGGAAAAAGGGGAAAAAACTGAAAAAGTTTCCCAAGAGCTCGAGGACCTGAGGAAGACTCACGAGGATGAGAAGAACTCCTTCGAGTCAGAAAAGAAGCAGCTGCGCGAGGATTTGGAGAAGGAAAAACTCGAGAAGGAGAAGCTCGAAGAGAAAATTAAAGAACTTGAAAAAGTAATCTCCGAGCATCCGGATGCTCTGAAGAAGGTCGCCGAAGAGGCAAGTCGCAAAGCAATCGAGGACTTCAAGGCCAATGAAGTCAAAGAGCTCGAAGAAAAAGCTAGCGACCTCGCGTCTTCGACCATCATCTACAATATTTACTGCGAGCATCCCGAGTTTGACTTCTCCATTCTTGGTGAGGACGTGGTAGAGCTCGTCCAAAGTTGGAAGGATGCCGAAGCTGCGGAGAAGAGAGAAGCGAGTACTTCTAAATAGATTTATTTATTGTAATACTAAGACAAATGCGGGCTTGTCCCATTTTATTTTTATCATGTACTTTAGTCGCACATAAAAGTGTGAGCTTTTAATATTATAAACTATTCGTCGAAATATTCTTTCCTGCAAAAAAGACACATTTATTATCGCATAATAATATAAATATGCATAATTTAACCAAGTAGTCAACAATAAGTGACTGATCGATACGCTTTTGCGATTCGAATCCAATAACTTAAACCGGGGTTTAAGTAGTAGGATAGGTTAGGTCGCTTAAGAAAAATCAACGATCGTGAGTGATGCTAACTCAAGTTGTTTTTCAAAAGTTCCATGTTAAAAAGGGTTTATAGCAAGATATCACATCGAACAATGAACGTTTTGCTTAGTTACTTTGCTGTTCGAGGAGGGAAATTGCGTAATACGACATGCTATGGCATGAAGCGAGGAGAAAATCCTAAAATTTTAAGAAACTTTAGTCATTCGGCGATCTAAAATTCCAACCCCTCTAAATGAACGTTTTGCATAGTTCCTTAGGAAGCTAGTAGGAGATGACGATCTAATCCTACTGCCCTCCGAGTTTTATGATGTTCGAGAACTGCCATAAAACTTAATAGTCACGCAAAAATCACCATGTACAACGAAGATCAAATGAAGAAATAATAATCTTTATTGAAGAATTCTAGTAACTTCCATAAAATGAAGATACATATGAAGATTTATTGATAATATCGACGAAGTTGCTCTGCATTCCATACATGTTCGATCTTCTGTCCTCCAATGCGAGCAAGCTTATAAGTTCCTGGTCGAATGACGGCATCGATAATGTATGGTCCTTCCCAAGAAGATCCAAATACACCAGCACCTTGATCTTTGGTGTTTGCCAAAACTTGTCGAAGAACAAGGTCACCAACTCCAAATTCCCTAGCTTTGACTTTGGAATTATAATATCGAGCAGTTCGCTGTTGGTATGATGCTACTCGCAGTTGGGATTGCTCGCGCTTTTCTTCCAAAAGATCGAGCTCAATTCTCATCAAAGCATTATTCTGATCAGGCTCATAAGTTGACCGTCGTAAGGAACTCGCACCAATTTCAACTGGGACCATGGCCTCGTAGCCATAAGCCAAGGAGAATGGACTTTCTCCAGTAGTTGTTCTCTAGGTGGTGCGATAAGCCCATAACACTTCGGGAAGAACTTCTGGCCAGGCTCCTTTGTGTTCTTCTAGCTTTGTTTTGATATTTTGCTTAAGTATTTTGTTTATCGCCTCAACTTGCCCGTTTGCTTGCAGATAAACGACGGCGGAGAAACTCTTCTTGATTCCCAAGTTGTCGCAGAAATTACGAAACTCGTCGCAGTCGAACTATTTTCCGTTATCAGAAATTATTATGTGCGGAATACCATATCGACAAATTATAGACTTATAAACAAAATCTATCATTTTCTTCGCAGAAACAGTACTTAGAGCGTCTACTTCCACCCACTTGGTAAAGTAGTCAACTGCGACCACCGCATACTTCAATCCACCTCGTGCCAATGGGAGAGTTCCAATGATATCTATTCCCCAGACTGCAAACGGCCAAGGACTAGTCATGGAAGTTAAGGGAACAGGTGGCATTCGAGGAATGGTCGCGAATCTTTGGCATTTATCACACCTTCGAGCAAATTCCATTGCATCTTTCTTTATGGTTGGCCAAAAATAACCTTGTCTGAGAATTTTATTCGCAAGTGTCTGCCCCCCGGAATGATTTCCGCATATCCCTTCATGAATTTCCCTCATAATATAGTGTGCTTGTTGTTCGTCGATGCATAACAATAATGGCGAGCTGAAGCTTCTTCGATAAAGTTTTTTATCGTAGACAATGTAGCGAGCTGCTTTTATTCGAAGTCTCTTTGCATCATCTTTTTCTTCAGGGAGTTTGCCATTTTGTAAATATTGTATTATGGGATCCATCCATGTAGGCTTCCGATGAATTGGCATGGTTACTTGAGGTTCCACTTCGATACTTGGCTTTGCGAGGAACTCAACCGGGACTACATTCAGCAATTCTGCGTCCTTTGTCGAGGCAAGCTTAGCCAAAGCATCTGCCTGATTATTTTTTGCCCGAGGTAAAAGTTGAATACTATAGGCAGTAAATGTTGAAAACAATCGTTGCACCTCTTGCAAATAAGCTTGCATTCTTCCTCCTTTAGCTTGATAGTCGCCAATTACTTGATAAACCACCAACTGGGAATCACTAAATACCTCGATTATCTCAACCTTCATATCTTGTGCGAGCTTAAGTCCAGCTATCAATGCTTCGTATTCCGCCTCGTTGTTTGAGGCTGGAAATCCAAAACGAAGTGCACAATGAATGCTATGTTCTTCTGGACTAACTAGGACTAAGCCCACACCTGCTCCACTTTCATTAGACGACCCGTCGACGTAAAGCTTCCACAACCTTGATGAGTCTAAAACAGGCTTTTTGATTACTACGTCGAGAAGGTTGACGTCGTAAGTGAACTCTGCAATAAAGTCTGCAAGAGCCTGACCTTTGATCGCAACACGTGGTCAAAAATTAATGTCGAATTGGCTTAACTCGACAGCCCACTTGAGTAGTCGCCCTGACGCTTCTGGTTTTTGTAAGACCTGCTTTAATGGATAATTCGTGAAAACTTCAATGGAGTGAGCGTGAAAATAAGGTCGAAGTTTCCTGGACGTGACAACAAGTGCTAATGCCAGCTTCTCCATTTCTGGATATCTTGTTTCTGCATCAAGCAATCTCTTGCTTACATAATAGACAGGTCGCTGTATACTTTCTTCTTCTCGAATTAATGCAGCACTTGTCGCATATTTAGAAACTGCGAGGTATAAGTACAGCTTTTCCCCCAATTTTGGTTTTGACAAGAGTGGGGGAGATCCCAAGTGTTTCTTCAGTTCTTGGAATGCCTGCTCGCACTTATCGGTCCACTCGAATTTCTTCGATCCTTTCAACACCTCGAAGAACGGTTGACATTTGTCAGTAGATCTGGACACAAATCGACTGAGTGCGGCCACTCTCCCCGCCAGGCTCTGCACTTCTTTTGGTTTTCGAGGTGAATGCATATCGATTAGCGCTTGTATCTTCTGTGGATTAGCCTCAATGCCTCGCTGGTTGACCATAAATCCCATAAATTTTTCGGATCCTACACCAAACGCGCACTTCTGGGGATTTAGCTTCATCCTGTACTTTCGAAGAATTTTGAACATCTCATCGAGATGTTTAACATGATCTCCCGCTTTCTTCGACTTTACCAGCATATCATCGACGTACACCTCCATTGTCTTGCCAATTTGTTTTGAAAACATCATATTGACAAGACGCTGATAAGTAGCTCCTGCGTTGATGAGTCCGAAGGGCATCTTCTTATAACAATATAATCCTCGATCAGTAATGAACGAAGTATGATCTTCATCTAACTCGTACATAGGAATCTGGTTATATCCGGAATATACATCCATAAAGCTCAAGAGTTCGTGGCCCGCTGTTGCATATACAAGTTGATCGATTCTTGGGAGTGGAAAACTATCCTTCGGGCAGGCTTTATTAAGATCAGTGAAATCGATGCAAGTCCTCCACTTTCCATTGCGTTTCTTTACCAAGACTGGGTTTGCGAGCCAATTTAGATAGAAAGATTCCCTGATGAACCCAATTTCGAGCAACTTGTCCACCTCTTCATTTAATGCAGCATAACGTTCTGGATCCATCGCCCTTCTTTTCTGACACACTGGCCTTTTGGTCGTGTCAATGTTGAGACAATGGCACATGACATTCGGATCAATCCCCACCATATATGAATGTTGCCATGCGAAGATGTCCAGATTCGATGTTAAAAAATCGATCAATGATGCTCGCACAGGCTCTTGAAGTTCTTTCCCGATTTTAAGCACCTTTGAAGACTCATCGATTGACAAATCTTCCAAATCTTCTACTGGTCTGGTTTTAATCTATTCGTCGACTTCACGGGGGTCGAGATCTTCGATTGACGCTTTGACCGACGCTCCATTCTGTAGCTGGACCATCATTGTTCGAGGTACCGAATCTTTTGTTGCGAGCTTCAATGAATTATTGTAACAAGTTTGTGCATCGTATTGATTACCTCGCACTTCTCCCACTCCTTTCTGTGTTGGGAACTTCATAGCGAGATGATAAATTGAAGTGACAGCTCGAAGTTCCCTCAGAGTTGGTCTTCCTAATACTGCGTTAAATGCTGAGGGGCAATCCACAACCAAAAATTGAGTCATTACCATCAAAACTCTAGGATAAGTTCCAACACTAATCATCAACTCGATCATACCCCTGGGCATTATGCTATCTTCTGTGAATCCGTAAAGTGGAAGGACTGTGGGTTTTAAATCAGAGTCGTTCAACCCCATCTTCTTGAAGGCGTCATAGTACAAGATGTCGACAGCACTCCCATTATCAATCAGCACTCGCCACAACTGTGTGCTTCCACAATTAATCTTAATGACTAATGCGTCATTATGCGGATAATGGACTTCCCTCGCATCCTGCTCCGTAAAGGTGATATCCGTACCCGGTACCCGTTGAAGTTTTTGTGGTCGCTGCTCAAGATGCATAACGTTAGTTAGTGGTTGCTGCCAAGCCTCTCTTGCGTATCTATCTTGCGCCCTTCTCGAATTTCCACCAATGTGCGGTCCTCCGAAAATAGTTCGTACTTCTCGCTGAACTTCGGGAGGTCGCTGTTGGTCCTCTCTTCCATTATTTTGTCGCAGATACTGTCGTAGTCGCCCTTCTTTGATCAACCTCTCGATCTCATCTTTCAGGGCATAGCAGTTGTTAGTATCGTGCCTAATATCATTTTGATATCGGCAGAATTTGTTGGGATCACGCTTCACCCTCTCACGTTTGATGGGCTCCGGTTGACGATATCGCTCCTGCTGGTTTGTGACCGCATA
Organism: Trema orientale; assembly: GCA_002914845.1. Taxonomy (NCBI): domain Eukaryota; kingdom Viridiplantae; phylum Streptophyta; class Magnoliopsida; order Rosales; family Cannabaceae; genus Trema; species Trema orientale. Next base: position 274,268 of record JXTC01000294.1, read on the forward strand.
GATATGATCTATGGGTGCGTTCAACTTGGTATAATTGTGGAATCTTATGGGAGCTTTTGGGACTTCCTAATTCTTCAATTCGGGCTATTTTTCCGTTGATTGCTCGCTTTTTCTCTTGTTCGACTTGTTATTGTTATTGTTGTTGGATGTGGTCGCATTTTTGGTTGAATCTTTTCCTCCTCCCTTCGTCTTGCGAAGATTCTCACGTGAAGATTCCACTCTCAGATGACGACCGACTCGTCGATAGAAGTCTTCAAGAGTCCTGCACTCCCGTTCGAGCAATTCTTCCCAGAGTTTCGTTTCAGCTCACACCCCGACCATTAAAAAGGTTAAAACTCCTCCTTCGGGCGGGTTGCTGACTTTCACCAATTCAGAGGTGAAACGGTTGAGATAAGATCGCAGAGTTTCCTCTGGACCTTGTCGAATGTTTGATAGACTGATTAATGGGACGGTAAAATTTTTGGCCGCCTGAAACTGTCTTAGGAACGCAGTATGAAGTTGTTGCCAAGAAGAAATTGATCCTGGCTGTAGTCCCCGAAACCACTTTTTTGCTGCTCCCGAGAGGGTTACAGCAAAGCATCTACATCGTGCAAAGTCATCGACCCGATGAAGCTCCATCAGATCGTTGAAGTGGTCCATATGATCCTGTGGATCAGTTTTCCCATCAAACATGTTTATGGTAGGAAGTTTAAATCCAGCAGGTAAAGCAGCAGCTCGAACTTCCTCGTTGAATGGCGACTGACGATATCCATCAACGAGTTCATCATCCCAGCCGGCAATTGTTTCTAATGCAATCCTCAAATTATGAACATCAATGTTCGCAGGAAGGTCATTAGTTGGTAGCAGGGGTGGTCTTTGATTGTCGTTACGTCGTACAGCCGTAGGTTGGCCAGGCAGAGTCTGCTGCGACTTCTGGGAAGATTCGATTGTAATTGTGCGACGAGATCGACTCCGATGCGACGTGGATTGTTCACGACTACGTCGCTGTTCTAAGTGTTGTCGCAGGTCTACAGGATTCTGCCTGGGCTCTCTGCTAATTCTTTCGAAGACACTCCTCGACTGACGATTCTGCTCGCTGCTTTGACGATCTCGATTGACGGTTCTCCGGGAAGGTTGTCCACGATCACGATCGGTGCTCGAACTTCCCGTACCAGATCCTTGTGGCAAGTCTGCGATCTTACCTTTACCCTTGGAAGTGCGATCTACTTGACGCTCCTGTTGGGCTCTAGATTGATCGCGAGTTCTTGCCTCCCGGATCTGGATTCCTCTCTCTGGTTGTTGAGCAGGGCGATTTCTAGGGCGTTCTTGCTGTGGCGGGGTGACCATCTGTCCTTCGGCAAGCCGTCGTAGAGAATCATTGATCTGGTTGGTTATCTGCTGAAGATTCACCAGAGCATCCTCCATGCGGTCTTGTCTCTGGACAATATTCTCCGGTGCTGTCTCAGCGGGTTGACCCTGAGCAGGATCGTCCTGTGCAGCAGTAGCGTTTTGAGATTAGTTTTGGCTAACTCCAGCATTCCTGGTAGTATTTCTGGTGTTTGCCATTGTTGAAGAAGCACAATAGACAAACGCTTTTTGCTGAAATAGCCCTCCTTCTAGCGCCAATTGTTGACGGAGGTTTTGTCAACAATTAATATAGGAAATTGCGAGATGTGGCTTGTGTGTGAAAAGGATTAATAAAGCAAAGTAAATAAAGAGACACGAATTTTATAGTGGTTCAGCCCCAAAAAAGATGAGCCTACGTCCACTGTTTTTCACTATTTTTCTGGAGAATTACAAGGGTTGTTTCTCTAAGCCTTAAGGTGGGAGCAAAGAGAATAATATCGAAAGGATTTTGTGAAGAGATTGTGTCCCTCCTTCACAATGAGATTAAGCCACCTTTATATAGATGAGGATGGCCTAAAGTTTCCTAATTACATAAACGAGTAAGTTGTATAATCAGAACAATATAATTACATAATCGGGTAATGTCCCTTGAATTAAATAAAGAAGTTACTCGATCTCTATTAAGAAGCTTGTTTCCGTATCTCTGCCCATACTTGAGCTGGTTTTCTTTTTTATGCTGGTCGCACTTATCATCTGGAAGTGGTCGCATTTGTAATCAAAAGAAGACATATGCGATCTGGTGCAAAACCGATTGTTTGTCTTTCCTTTTTCGTCGTTTGACTGATGTGGATTTAAGATCGCATAACAATATCAATTTTTTTTTATAGCTAAATGACAACATATATATATTTTTGTACTTGATATATTTTTTAGTTTATGTATAGTATTATATTATGCACACGTATATCATATTTTATACTTGATCTATATAATGATACACCAATCGTTTTGCTACAATATTTAAAAAATAGATATTTACATAAAATATGTTCAAAGTTTGATCATTTAAACTTAAAAAATGGATATTTACATAAAATATGTTCAAAGTTTGATCATTTAATTTCTTAATAAAACTGCAGATTTATTTAGAAAACCACCATTTAAAAAATTTATTTTGTAAAATACCACTTTTGAAAAAATTTAACCGCGTAATTTTTCAAATTTTTGAAACTTTACCAAATAATAGTTCCTCTAAAACATATGGTTGGAGGTGAATTGATGAGTCAATACCATCTTTCACGATAATATTTAATAACATCTTTCACAATTTTTTTTAAACTCCTTTTCATAGAGAATGATTTGAATAATATATTTTATAATATTTAAATAACAGTTTTACGTTTGCAAATTTCGTACAACTTACCGACTTTTTCTCCACTCTTTTTCCTGGAAAAAGCCTTAAAACATACAAAGTCACCAAATGAAGAAAATTGAAACCGAAGTAGGAAAGTCTAAAAAATTGCAAATTTCCCAAAGTAAAAAACAAATATTTGCTTTTTGGCTAAGGAGTCATATTCTCACAACTCGTCGAATTAAAACTCAAGCCGCACACTTTTCCAAAAAACTCAAAGCCGGACAAGAAGAAGAAACGACGTAGTATTGCTAAATTTTTTCTGGTGTCGGTGTGTTCTGCGGGCCTCATTAGCTATGCTTCGAACGCAAAAATGAGAAAAGATGAAAAACAGGCGCCCTCGCTTTTAAATTAAGAACACACAGGGAGAGAGAGTAACCCGAGAAAAGATGATAGTGAGGACTCCCCCACCAAAGAGGCAGCGAGCTCCGGAAACCCTAGCTCGTGCGAACAGCCCATCGCCGGCGACCACCGGCTCTGTCTCCGACAGACCTCTCGTCATCTATGAGGACCCTCCCTCTTCTGCTCAGAAGCTCCACGACCACGACCACGACTCCTCCCACCAAATGCTCTGCACCTATCAATGTCGCCAATTGGTTTGGGATTTCTTTGTTTCTTTTCTTCATTGATTGGTTCATTCAATTGGTCTGGGATTTCTTTGTTTCTTTTTTTCATTGATTGTTTCATTCAATTCTTTCTGATTCATCCATTCTAACATGTTTTACATTCTTTTCCTGCTTAATCCTCTAGGTCAAATCTGATTTTCTCGATGCCTTGAGCACTGCCGAGAACGAAGCTCGCGATTATCAATCCAAATTTGAGGCATTAAATGAGAAATTCTGCAACCTTGGTTGGTTTTTTTTTTCCTTTAGATAATATCAAGCGTTAATAATTATTTTGTACAAAATCTGAAATTTAGGAATTTTGCACGTACAGCTATATATACCAGTGGTATTATCCTTTAAGCAGCCCCATTTTCAAATTGTTGTTCTGATAGTCTGTGATTGTCAATGTACTCATTTGCTATAAATGTTGCAGAAGCTGAGAAGACGAAGTATCGGGATCAATTTCTTTATGCAGAGCAAGAACTTGCTGCTGCGAAAGGACGTGAACAGGCGCTCCAAGAAAAGCTCTTGAAGGAGATCAATGATTCGCAGGAACGTTATAAGAATCAACTACAGTCTTACAATGAACTTGAGGTATTTTTGTCTTTAATATCACCGTGTTTTATATTTTCGATACTTGTCCCCCAGCTGAACCCTACAATCTTTGGGAGTCTGGAAACTCTAGTATATAGCTTGGTAGGTCCCCACGAGGAATTGAACCCCAGACCTCATGGGAGCAAACTATGGGCCTGACCACTTGACCTACCTCCTTATGGGTAATATCACCATGTTTTATGGACAACTAGTTAATTCCTTTTACTGCTTCAATGATTAAATGTATTTATATAGTGTAAGTATGTTCTGATGATAATTTTATTTCGATCATTCCAGAGACTGGACTAGTTGATTTGCTGGTGTTATTCCTGTTTAGTGCAACATGGAATAGCATAGGTACCGCACGCATATAACTTTTTTTTTTTTTTGGTCTCTTTTATGGATTTCAGGTAAAGGTCCAAACTGAAATGAACCTTCGCATGAAAGCAGAGTCTTCAGCAGCCTCGGCTGAAGATGAAGTAGGTATTTTGAAGGGAAAACTTAGTCATCTTTCTGAAAGTATAGAAAGAGAGAGAAAGCGTTTCAGCAGTGAACTTGAACAGCTGAAAAGAGAGTCAAAGCTTTCAGTTTCAAGAATAAGTGCTGATGTGAGTATCCATAAATTTCTTTTTAGTTTTAGTCTTATAATTGCCTGCACATGAACGTATGTTGATGGTAACTTACTTTTCTTTCTAGCTTGAAAGAATGGAGTTCAAAGCTAACAATGCTAAGGAAGAATCGGAGCTATTGAAAGAGCAGCTGGAAGATTCAAAGAACAAACTTAAAGAGGTTTGTGTCTCAGACTTGTATATTTTCTGTTTCTGTTTCTGTTTCTTATTCATTTTTATCTTTGGGTTAATGGCACCATTGCTCCTCAACCTATTACCGTTTTGGCATATTGGTCCTGAACTTTTTTTTTGTGGTATTTCAGTTTCTCAACGTTTTCGTATTTGGCGCTATTAGTCTTTTTGGCACATTTCATCCAAGATTCCGTTAGAATTCAATTGAATGGAAGAAATTTTGTGTCATTGATCCCCATTATTTCAATTATTTAGCAATTTGCAATCTAGTTTTTTTTTTTTTAATTTTTTATTTGGAATTTAAATCTTCGGATAAAAATATTACATCCACTAATCTTTCCAAAATTTGAAATTCAAAGGCATATAAAAAAAATAGTTCATTTAAGAATCAAATTCAACAACAAAAAGAAAAAAAAATCACACTGTCAAACCTTAGTTTATGTCAAACTACGGTAACTCTTATGGAGAAAAAGTATTTACCTTACTATTTTTAAAACTAAAAAGATTTCACATACAGCATTTTCTACAAGTCAAATTTAACTGAAAATTTACTATATCTATTAAATTTTCATTTGATTATAAATATTTATTCTAAATAATTAATTAATTATTTACTGAAACAATGTAACAAATAGGCTTGGCAATTTTTAGACTTTTTAATTTTTTTTTATGTTATTCTAAAAATAATAATTAATTGTGTACGTATGAAAAAGTAATAGAGTTAAGCTTGGAGATTTTATAGATTTTTTTTTCATTTTTTTGCCAAGTGGTTTCACTGTGACTATTTTTTATTTTAGGAGACATCACTGTAATTTTGACAAGAATTGATGCAGAAAAAAGTGTTTATTGGAGATATAAATGCAAAAAAATAAAAAAACAAAAAACAAAGAACCAAATTGCTGGACAATGTAAACAACATAATTGATGCAGAATTTCTTTCATTTAAATGAATTCTAACGGAATATAGGATGGAATATGCTAGAAGGACTAACGATACCAAAAAAGAAAACGTTAGGTACTAGAATGCCACAAAAAAAAGATTGGGGACCAATATGCCAAAATAGTAATAGGTTAAGGACCAATGATGGTGCCATTTACCCTTTATCTTTTATAAATTATTATTTTTATATATGATATATCTAAAAATTTGCCACGTTATACTCCTGTTTCTTATGAAAAAAGAAGTAAAGGCTAAACACCATGAGATTTGACCTAAGGATGTGAATTTGATTAAGAGCAAGAACTATGATGGAGCAGCAACTAGTTGAAAGAAAAAAAAAATAGAGCAACACGAGAAAATAAATCTAGAACTTTACTGTATTTTCTCTGCAAATAAAATGATCTGAAATAACAACTCCAAGGCCTTATTTATATGGGCTGATTAAACCCAGCCTTATTAGCCGTCCCAATTAGTAAAAATCCTAGTCAAGCATTAGACTAATTTGATTAAGATTGAGTATGAAAAATCTAATACTTGTGAACTCTAACTAAACCAGACTTCCTGAGTAGTGAAGAAATGCAAGGAATTAAACTTCCTGAATTTCTAAACATCCTACATCAAAATATGATAAGTGTAGTGATGGTTATTATTTTGGTGAAAAGGTAACATGCTATTGAGGCAGAGTTGAAAAATAAAAGATGCATTGGGAAGATTTTTAGTGTGAGAACTGTATAAAGCAATGAAAGGCAGTTTAAGGAAAAAGAGGAGGGAGGTGGTCTTGCTAATGCTATGTGAGAATAGCAAAAAAGAAAAAGATACCTGACAAGTATTGTAGGTTGATATTTGACTTAGTTATAAAAATAAAATCTGAGTGATGTACTTGTACTTCAAATGGCGAGTGAAACTCCAAGGTTCAGGTCGTCTCCATATTTATGTATATACATGTATATGTTTTGTATTTTTGATGGACAACATGTTTTATGTGTAATTGTGCTCACAGATGTACATATCCATTATAAATGACATGCCAAACTTGAAGTACATATCGTGTAGGATTACCAATACCATTTTGGTCTCGGCTATGGTTTCTATTTCTGTCGTACCTTTGTTTTGCTGGCTGGTTTCTGATTTTTGAATCTTTTGGGTGCTAATGGGACAATGTGGAAAACCAAAATCTTCTTTTTGGCATGTATTCATGTATACTATAAATTAGTGTAAATTAGAAGTAGTTTACTCGAGCCCAACTATGTATAGCATGTCATTTGAGTGATAAGTGTAACTTCAATAAGTGGGATCCAGCACCATTTAGATCCCTAAGTGGGGTCCAACACCATTTAAATTCGAGAACATGTGGTTAGAGCATAAGGAGTTTAGTGACTCTTTTTCTCTGTGGTGGAATGATTTACATATGTCGGGTTGGGAAGGTTTTAAATTCATGTCTAAGCTGAGGGCTATGAAAGTTTGTTTGAAAAAATGGAATGTAGAAGTTTTCGGTGATACTAGAGTGGAAAAGCGACATCTTATGGGCAGGTTAGAGGTTCCCGACAGGCTAAAAAATACTACTAATTGGTCTGCTCAGCTTAAAGAAGAGAGAGATGTCATCAAGAACAAGTTGCAGGATTTGATTTTGGAGGAAGAAAGGGCACTTGGGCAAAAATTGAAGTTTCGATGGGCTGAGGAAGGGGGTGCCAATTCGAAACCGCTTCATAAACTCATGAGAATGTAAGGAAGTCCAGAAACTTTATTTCCAAAATAGAGAAGATTGACGACACTCTATTGGACTTAGAGGGCAATATTGTAGAGGGGGTGGTATCATTTTTTCAGAACCTTTACACGTCCAATTGTGGCTGTTTTAGGGGTTTTGTTGGGGTGGATTGGTCACCTATCAATGGTGCCTTGGCTGACTGGTTGGTTCGTCCTTTCGAGGGGGTGGATGTTAAAGATGCAGTTTTTGGGTGTGATGGCGATAAAGCACCAGGTCCAGATGGTTTCACTCTCAAGCTTATTCAGGAATGTTGGGATTTAATTAAAGCAGATCTTATGTTGGTCTTCCATGAGTTTCACCAAAATGGTATCATTAATGCGGCTACCAATGAGACGTATATTTGTCTTATTCCTTAGAAATTAAATTCTTGTAAGATTGGTGACTTCCGTCCGATTAGGTTGGTTACAAGTTTATATAAGATAATTGCTAAAGTTCTTTCGATCAGATTAAGGAGTGTGTTGGGCGATACTGCATCAAAAGCGCAAGGGGCTTTTTGATATGAACCCCGCCAATAATTGTGACGAAACCCAGCACCAATTATGGAATT
>JXTC01000294.1:282339-304543 GCA_002914845.1 Trema orientale
GCCACAAGAGTTAACTTGATAAGTTCAGGAATCTTCTCAAGAATGAGGAAAACACGAATAACTCGCAATATTATTGATCACTAAGCTGTCAAAAACGTACAAGGCTCTCTCCTTTATATAGGAGTCAAATTGAATCCTAGTTTAAGGCAAACTAATACTATTTTGACAAGTGGCAATCCTAAAAACACTTAAATTCTGAAAATAACTAAATCTGAATTAAAGAAGACTCCTAAAAATACAAAACACTTATAAAAACGTGAATTGAAGTATTTCTCTTCAATTGGACTCTTCTAGAACCTTAACCATAGTGATTAGGCTCCCTTGGATCTGATTTGGGCTTATATCGGGCCTCCATGTGTTAGTCATCTCACTAATGTGTTGAACCAGCCCATTTAATGCCTCTTTGAATCTCTTGGCTCTAAGTCTTGTAATTGGCCCGCTTGGCAAGCTTAATGGATCACGTGAACGCTGCCTTTGAGTCTCGTCAAGCCCACGTGAATGCTCCTCCTCTTGCACGTGTTGTTGAGCAGCTACTTTTGCATCACTTTTATTGCAGGTCGTCAAATCCTTGATGTTGCTTTGGTCGCTAATGAACTCGTTGAAGATTTTTGTGCCTTAAGAGAGAAGGGTACAGTCTTCAAAATTGATTTTGAAAAGGCTTACGATAATGTGGAATGGTCTTTTCTTGATTTTGTTTTGGAGAAAAAGGGGTTTTGTGACAAATGGAGATCGTGGATGAAAGGTTGTCTTTCTTCTGTTAATTTCTCGGTGATGATTAATGGGAAGCCTGGATGGAAGTTTATTGGGTCGAGAGGGATTAGGCAAGGGGATCCACTATCTCCTTTTTAGTTTACTTTGGTGGCTGATGGTTTGGATCATGGATGTTTTCTCGTTTTACGACTGGGAGGGATCAGGTTGAAGTTTCACATCTACAACTTACAGATGGTACTCTTTTTTTCTCAACCGAATGAGTCAAATTTGAATAATTTGCTTCATTTGCTGGATGTTTTTTTGTCTAGTTTCAGGGTTGAAAGTCAAGTTGGGAAAAAATGTTTTGCTGGGTATTAATGTTGAGGAGGAACAGGTCACTACTATTGCTGCCTCTATTGGTTGTTCGGTAGGAAGTTGGCCTATAAAATATGTTGGTTTACCTTTAGGGGGTAAACCCTTGACGGCTGATTTTTGGACACCTGTTTTAGCCAAAATTAGTAAAAGATTAGTCTGTGTTATGACTGACCTAGTCTATAAAGAGGTGTTTGTAATCAGACCAGAAATATAGGAAGCATTGCTAATTTGCTTTTCATTTCTCTCCTATTTTCGTCTATATGTTGATTCAACAATTTGGTTGAAGATGCTATTGGAATTTGGTGTATGTTGGGTTTGGCCGCTCGAATGTCAATACATTTTTCAGCATTTATCAGGTTTTGGTGGTATTGGTAGAAGGAAGAAGTTGTAGAATGTGGCTGCCTTGGCAATTTGCTGGTCACTATGGTTGGAAAGGAATACTAGAATTTTTGAAGATGTGAAAGGGGATGTAGATGTTATTTGGGACAGAGCGAAATTTTGGGTTGGTTTGTGGGTTTTCGACACTCAAAATTTTGAGGATTTTCCTTTTTCTGTTTTAGTTAGGGATTGGTCTCTTTGGCTTTAATTCGTAGATGATACCTTATCATCTTTTTGTATTTTCTACATTCTTTAAATCAAATTTCTATGTTTCTTATTAAAAAAAAAAGTGTAACTTCAATAAAATAATTGACTTACTCTGAAGTATGAAGTAATAAACTTATCTAACTACTTTTTCCAGTGTTTGCTATTGAAGAGTGAACTAGAGAAGAAATTATCAACTTTCATGTTTCAAGAAGTCACTCCTTCAGAGGAGCATGCTTTGGTTAAACATCTGCAGGAAGAGCTTAGGAACTATGTAAGTTTGTTGCTTATCTATAACCCGTTTGTAGTTGGCCTTTTGTGCTTTCAATTTGTAATGATAAGCATTGTGAATTTACCTGTCATCCACGAATTACACTATGTGCTCTGATTTTCCTTACTCATATTTATATTATGTTGCGAAGTTTGTTGCTTATCAGAACTCTGATGCTGGTATGCTCTGTGGTAGATTATTAGCAAGAAAGGATTGTAAATAAAGCTGCCTATTATTTTGGATTAATGCTAATTTTAATGGAGTTAAACTATGTTTACTGATTATTATGTTGTGTTTGTTCATGAACCTTTTACTATTATGATGCTTTGATTTATTTGTTTGATTCATTACCAGGAGGCTGAGGTGAGAGAAGCTAGGAAGTTGAAATCCTCTCATGAAAACATTGAGTTGTTGAAAGAAAAATTTTTGGAAGAAAGAGGTCGTAGGGAGAGGGCAGAGTCTGAGTTATCTAAATTACAAGAGATGCAGCTAAGTATCAGGAAGTTGGAGGATGAATTGTCATCTTTGAAGCTACTGATTGCAGACATTCCCGGAGTGACATGTTCTGAGGACATACCTTTCAAGTTTGCAGCTTTACAGAGGTATGCATACAGCTTTATGTCAGCAGCCTGATACCCTTCCTCCCTTTTTTTTCCCCCCCTTCAAAAAGAAATGAGCTCTGGCTTTGGTAACCTGTCATTGAATCTGAACACGTACAAGTCATAATGGTATATGGTGGAATTTGTTCTAGGCATATTGGTGATGAAATATCAGAAATTTTGTATTAGGGTTCTTTTTTATTTTAGTTTCTTTCCTTCTGACTAATTTTTGTATCGAGGTGTGTGTAAACACCTGGATAGGTCCTTTTTTGCACATGTTTTGCTAAATGACCTTATTTTATGCGTGTGTGAGAAATAATGACTACTGATGAGATGTGATTGTGCACACAACATATTAGTGAGGACTGAGGAGAATGATAAAATTGTGTGTGTGTGTGTTTTTTTTTTTTTTTTGGGTAGTTGATGTGGCAAAAAGGCTTCAATTTAGGGGGGCTAGAAGTCTGTAATCGGTAATTTCCAAACAAATTTTTATTAGTTTCTTTTGTTCTTTAATGCCAAACATACCTCTTTTGAGGTTTATTTGGTATTATTCCTTTATCCGAAATGAAAAGTTCATTAAGAAATAAATATCACAATAATAAGAGGATAAGGCATCCTCCAGAAAACAAAGCGAAAATTGAAAAAAAAAAAAATGATAAATAAAGAAACAGAAACAAACTATTGGATTATTTTATTTTATTTTATTTTGTGTTCAAGATGAAGTTTTTCTGGTCATTGTCCACACATTCAAACAAGTTTATCGTTTATTTTAATTAGTTAAACAATTTCTCTTTCATGCAGAGAGGTGATTGATAGCACTATGAAAGTGGGTGAAGCAAATGCACGCTTGAAGCAACTGGAGGTGGCTCTGGATTCTGCACAAATAGATAAACAAAATGCTGAAGCTGAGGCTGGTTTGGCCAAAGAGAAGGCTGAAGTATCAAAATTGGAGGTTAAGCAGATAGAGAAAATGGTAACTATTTATTCTTGAGTCAATTTTTTGTTAGTGATCAAGGCAGTATACAAGGAGTTGGGGATAAAAGAAGGGAGTATGCTGAAAAGACTCACTCGATTTCAGTTTCGTGGGAGTTAATTTTATACTTTCCTTGTATTACTAGGACTAATTTCTTCTGTGAAGTTTTTTTAATTTTGTCATTTGAGCATGTTAACATAACTAGCTTATGGCTACATCAAATATATTGTTGCTCGCATATGTCTAGGAAAATGCTGTTATCCAAAATGACACTTAAGTGTATGAAGAGTGTTTATACGGCAGTTGAAGTAATATGCTCATCTTAAGTTACTAGTATACCTTATTTTATTTTATTTTATTTTTTTCCACATTTTTAATTCTACTTTTTCTTTTGATTTGTGGCTAATGGTTCATGAGACTTCGTCACACAAAAACAAGGAAAGAGTACATCCATTCCTCCCCCCACCCCCTTTTGTCTCTCCTTGTGTGCGTGTTTTTTTAGTGTTAATTGTTAATTTATTTCCTTTTGTTGATTTAGGGTCTTTAATAGGAAGTTGTTCATTCATTGACTTTTCAATTATTTGTTGAATTATATTGGACAATTGCAGCTTTCCGTGGTTACAGATGAAAGAGATAACTTGAGAAATATAGTTAACGAGTTAAAGAAATCCAAGAGTAGTGAAGCAGGGGATCAGGAAGCTAGTGGATCTGGAACTCTTGTTCAGGTTTGGTAATTGTTTTTTTTCCCCCCTTCTAGCACAATCTTAATTAAGTGATCTCTCCTAAGAAGCTTTCCTTGATAACGTGGTTTGTGTTTGCAGGAGCTTGAATCATCACTTGCAAAGAAAGAATGCTACTTTAAAGAGTTGGAGACTAGTTTAAGTGAACAAAAAGAAGCCAATAATCGTCAATATGAGGAAGTAAAGATGCTCAATGAGAGGTTAAACAATGAAGCCAGAAGAATAAAATCGCTGGAGAGGGAAAATGATAGGTTACGTTCAGAGATCTCTTTATTGGAGTCCAAGGTAGGTTCCAATAATATTGTGAGGATTGCTGATATTGTCGTTGTTCTTGGTCCACCTATAGCCTTGTTGGAAGGCTCTGATGGTTTCTAAAACAACTAGATATATTTTGAGCTTTCCTATATTTTTATCTTTTCTTTATACGAGGCAGCATTGCTTAGTTTTTTGAACTTTTTTAACTTTATCTGGAAAATGATTTTCATTTCACTTTGTTGTCATTTTCCTTCTGTTGGCAAGAGGATTAACTCAAGAAATTGTGGGAAAACTATAAATTTACACGGCCGGCCAATAGAAAAAGGAAATGAAAACATAAGTGAAAATGAACTCAGCATTATGCCTCGAGTCCAACACTATATTAGTATTCCAAATGAAATTCAGCAGTTTTCTTATTTGGTATTAAATGAGACTCAACAAACGGTGTTTGCTAATTTATTCCACTGGGTGGCTGAATTACCCTGTTTACCTGAATTTACTATTTGGGTAATTTTGAGATTGACTTAGGATTATTGCATGTCCTCTACCCTCTCTTTCTCCACCTTCCATCCTTTCCCAAATCTACTAAATTGCTGTTCTTTGTTTTGAAAACTATAAGTAGAGAAATAATAGAATCCATGCAATATAAAAGTTTAAGAGAATAGGATTTGTTTAATTTTGGTTTTTATATTGTAACACCACCTCTTCTTGTCTAGGTTAGAGACAATGATGCATTAACTAACCCAACATGTAATATTTCACGAAAGTCCTACATATTCTACGTTTAGGAGACTGCCATAAAATGTGGAATATTAAGAAGAGGCTAAAGTTTGCAGTTGGTGGGATTTCAACCTAGGATCCTACTTTGATATCTGTTAGTAATTTAGAATCCATCTCCTTCAGGTTTTCCTACTTTTTTCGTTATATGTATTGGCAGATAATAAATGTCGTAAGATATATATATATATGTATCTCGTAATTGAATACAGTGTGTGGTTTGGCGAAAGGAAAAAGAAAAAGAACCATGCCTTGGCTCTATTAATCTTTAACATTTTGGTTTTGGCGAAAGGAAAAAGAAAAAGAACCATGCCTTGGCTCTATTAATCTTTAACATTTTGGTTCAATGTCATAACTTTAAGCTATTGCTTTGTTTTTCCAAGCAAACCAGCTTTCGCTTTGCTTTTAAAAGTGTTGTCCTTGAAGACAGCATTAGAAATCTAATATGACAATATCCATGATATTATTCATATTTTCAGTTTGACAATTAGCATGGATAGTTGAGGTAAAGACATTTGTTCCTAGTTGTTTATGAGAATGTTAGAAATGTCCACAAATATTGCATGTATTTTCGAAAATTTTGATAGAATGTCGAAAATCTTAGGAAAAGTCCCTTTTGCTTGTCTGTTATCTTTAGCAATGTTTGTGGTAATTCTTGATCTCTGAAATTATGTGATTACTTGTTGCTTATGTGGTCAAAGTAGCATAATCGAGCATAAGCCTTCAGAATAGGCTGTATAATGAAGCATCTAGAAGCCCTTTACATATCTATACTAGGTGCTGCCAGAATACGAGAATATAATTCCTCTCGATTATCATTCGGTACAGCACTGTATATATAAATAATTCTCTAGGTTATTCTGACACAAGAATATTTAATTAGCTAGGTATACAATCAGATCACACATGTGACTGCAAATATACTTTTGCCCATGCTTAGTGCACATGACATAAATATAATTCTTTTGCTCATGCTAAGTGCTCATGTATACACGTGCTGAGTTCACACCATGTGAGCTGCCAATACACTTCTCTTGACACTCCCCTCAAGCTGGTGAGTGGATATTGTCTATTCTCAGCTTGGTAATAATAGACTGAAATGTAGACCCACTTAAGTCTCTAGTTAACATATCTGCAAGTTGCCTCTTAGTAGATACAAATGGTGTACAGATTAATCCACTTTCCAATTTCTCCTTTATGAAGTGTCTATCTACCTCTCCATGCTTAGTACGATTATGTTGCACAGGATTGTATGCAATATTTATTGCTGACTTGTTATCACAGTATAGCTTCATCGGTCCTTCCCAAGTTATCTTCAAATCTTTCAAGATCATCTTTATCCACAAGAGTTTACACACTCCCAATGCCATTGCTCTGAACTCAGTTTTTGCACTTGATCTTGCAATTACATTTTGTTTCTTGTTTCTCCAAGTCATAAGATTGCCTCCAAGGAAAGTACAATAGCCTGAGGCTGATCTTCTGTCATCTACTGATCCAGCATAGTCTGCATCAGTGTAAGCCTCCAGAGTTAGCTTCTCACCTTTTTTGAACAACACTCTTTTTCCTGGAGTACCTTTCAAGTATTGTAAGATTCGATGAGTAGCTTCAAGGTGAACTTCTTCTAGATTATGCATGTACTAACTCACTGCTCCCACAGCATAGGCTATATCTGGTCTGGTATGAGACAAGTAGATTAGTTTGCCAACTAACCTTTTGATAAGACTTCCTATCTATTGCTGCATCTTCAGGTGCTTCACTGAGTTTGTGATTCTATTCAATAGGAGTCTACTGGTTTTGTTATGCTAAATGCATATACGTAAAATAACCGCAAGTGCACGGGTCGTAATTAAGTAATAAAGTGATAAATATAGAGTTGTCGATCCCATGAGGAATTGGGTATGAAATTATCGTTAATTACTAGAATTATCGTGACCTAACTTTATCTAGCCAACCAAATTAAATAAGTTTATAATTTAAGTAAATACAAATAAAAATATGAATATATAAATAAAATATGAAAACTTCTATGCACAAATGTACTAGGAGATTGAATTCACCTAACCATTAACTATGTCTTTTGATCATCAATTTCATCCTAATCAATTATTCCTAGTTTATAAGCTAAGAACCTAAAGATATTTCTACTCCCTCTCTCGAGTGCTGAGTGAAATCATTCTTAAATTTCGGTTCCAATATCTCTATTCTGAGCCTAGAAAATAAGAATTCATTATGTTCAATGGTTTTTTGATCATGGCTTCAAAAGAATTATAGGTTCTCTCAAACTCTACAAAATCCTAGGTTATACTATCCAATGGTTGTTCTAAAATTCCCTTTCTCAAGTGCCAAATTCTAGATATCGAATCATCCAACTAGTAGCTAATTAGTTGAGAAGCATTAAGCATGGAATAGCATAAATAAATTCAAGAACAATATCAAAGAATATATTGGAAATCAATACATAAAATCAAAGTTTGAGTTACATCATACCCCAAGCATATAACAATTAATTTAACATAGGAGAATTCAACATTAATCTCAACAAGAATATCATATATCCAAACATGTTCATAACATCAAGCATAATACAAAATTCAAATGAAATTAGGGTGAGAAAGAGGATGAGAAAAACTCTTTTGCGGAGGAAAAACTTTAAGCTTTCAATCTCTTCAAGCCATTCTTTCAAGCATCTTCTCCAAGAATTTTAGCTCCAAGCTCCTTCCTCTTGAAATTTTGAGCTCTTTTGTTGTGTTTTTTCTCCTAACTCTCCACACTTGAAATGGAGGCTTAAGGATGTATTTAAGGGGCTCCAATGTGACCTAAGTCGGATGGAATGTCAACCATTCGATTAGATGGCATCAATGGTCTAGATTGGCTTTAAAAAACGCGCTTCTGGACACTGTGTAGCGCCACGGCGCTCTCTGGCAAGCGCCGCGATGCTCTAGCCTCTGGAACTCGGCGGCGCTACTGTAACAATGCCGCGGCGCTCTCGGCTCTGGGACTCAGCACGATAATTTTTCTTCTCGGGGGCGCCAATTCTTCGTTTTAGCTCCGTTTTACCTGATTTTTCTTGCGTTCCGTTCGTATCAGACTCAACTTTCGTCTCAAATAGTTGAAATATCTGTATTTGTCACCAATTTTTCTTGATTCTCATTTATTCATAAGAACTACAAAAATAAAGCAAAAACACATCAAACCAACAAAAATACTTGATAACTTATAATTATTTGAGTTGAATGATACTTGATTTGTGAGTGAATTAATCACTCATCAGGTTTACACCCCAATTTCCCAGCTTGCCAACAAATCTAACACATTTTTGAGATATAAAAATCCCATGTTGAGAGTGGGCAACTTCAATGCTGAGAAAGTATTTCAACCTTCCAAGTTCCTTAATCTCAAACTTCTGGATCAAACATTTTCTCAGACTTTCCATACCTTCAAGGTCATCTCCTGTTACCACAATATCATCCACATAGACTAGCAGAGCAGTGACTCTCCCTGATGTTGAATGTTTAACAAATAATGTATCAACAACTTGACTTTGCTTGTAGCCGATATCTTTCATAACTTGAGCAAATCGGCCAAACCAAGCCCTAGGAGATTGTTTCAGATTGTGCAAAGCTTTCTTCAGTTTGCACACCTTATTCTTCTCTGACTCGAATCTCAGTGGAACCTCCATATAGATTTCTTCAGTAAGATCTCCATGTAAGAAGGCATTCTTGACCTCAAATTGTTGTATATTCCATCTCCGGTTGGCTGCCAAAGATATTATTCTCATGGTATTCATCTTAGCAACCAGAGCAAAAGTTTCGAGATAATCTAGTTTGGGTGTAGCCTTTGGCTACTAACCTTGCCTTGTACCTTTCGAGAGATCCATCTGCCTTGTATTTCACAGTAGACACCCATTTTCATCCCAAGCTTCTCTCTTCTAGGTAGTTATACTGAGTCCCATGTCTTATTTTTTTCAAGCGCACCCATTTCATCCTTCATAGCCTTTTTCCATTCTTTACTCTTCAATGCTTCAGAGACAGTTTTTGGGACAATAATAGTTTTAGTTACTAGTTTATGTCAATTGCTTGCTCTAGTCTACTTTCCTAGTTTGTATCCTAAACTTATCTATAAATAAGCCTCTCTATTGTCATTGTAATGTAGACTTAATTTATGAAATACAACTATTCAGGTATTCTCTCTCTAGAATTCTCTTTCTCACTCTTAAATTCTCTCTATACTTCTTTGCTCTTCCTCTAAATTCATCTTCCTCTCTTCTTTCTCTTCTATCTTCTATTTTCTCTTTTATTGCTACATCAATTTGGTATCAGATTCAGTTCGAATTCGTCTGGCCTGCACTCAAAGGTTTTTTTTGGTTTTGTTTTTTTTTTTCCTTGGTTGTTGATTACTGTGTCCAAAATTTTCAGCCATTAAGTTTTGTTAGTTGCTAAACTTGTTTTTAAGTTTTCGTATTTAAAAAAAAATCAGAAGTAAAAAAAAAAAAACCGATCTGGTCATCTTCCTTAGACCCAGCCACCTTACTTCAGCCACTGACCACTACCACCTTCACCATTAGTCCACGACGTCAGCCTCCCAGCCCAGACGCCTCCCACCTGTCGTCAACTACCTCGCTGGCGTCGCACCAGTCCGCCGTTCCCTCCTCGGCCATGGTTGTGCCATCAACAGGCGCTTGTGACCAGAATTGGACGACCTAGATTTTGTTCGTCACTGATTCTGCAAACGCCTTCAAATTTAACCGTAGATTGCTCAAGTTCCAGACCATCCCTACTGTCGTTCCATACCAGAGTTATCCTATCCAACCTGTGAAGTTCCAGCCACCTGCACGACGAACTCAGTTTTGTTCCTCAAATATATTTTTCGCACCAGCCGCTGATCCTCACCAGAATTTCAGGTAGCCATCTTTTTCTGAGTTGCAGCCTCGTACAAAGCTACGATTTTCGTCTTCAGCCCTTGAATCTGATTTGAAACACTTAAACTCACCAAAATCCATGTAACTCAGCCCAACTCGGTCTGACCAGCGAGTCAACTCGGCAAACTCAGTGAGTCAACTCGCCAGCAAGAGTAACTCACTTCCAATTTGATTTCTGGGATGTTTCTCATATTTTTTGGGGTTATAGCATTTTCCTTGGCTGATTGTTGAATTTTGCCACTATTTTTACACACTTTATTGGTAGAATCTTGAAAATTTCACTACGACTTCAAGAGATTCATCCACACGTCCAACAAAGAAAGCTACTACTGATGAGCAAATTGTTAATTTGACTCAATTGATTGCTCGATTAGCCAATTCTGTCTCTACCATGCAGACCAACAAACCAATAAATCTATTGAGAGCAACATGTCAACATTTTTGTGACTCATTCTTTTAGCTTCTCTTCATCAGTCAGAGAATGTTCAAACCGGAATTTTACGCACACCAATCGCTTAAGCTCCATTACATGCTATTCGTATCACTAACAATGTCGGTGCATTAGACGGTGATACTGACGTCGCCCTGACTACTCACATTTGACAACCTCCTCGAGTTCTTTTTGTTGATCCTCATGATTTGACTAAGAAGATTAAAGTCGAAGCTCCTGATTGTGATGGTCGCTATGATCCCGGTGCTTTTCTTGATTGGTTAGCTTCTATTAATGAATTATCTGAGTGGTACAACATGAATAATGAACAACGAATTCGCTTTGCAAAGATGAAATTAGTTTGCACTGTTAAGCGCCATTGATGGAATATCCTCCTCAATTTGGCTCATTTAGGTCAAATTCCTTTTATTGTTTAGGAAGAAACAAAAGCAAAGTTGAAAGAAAAATATTTGCCTCCATCGTATATTGCTCTACTTGAAAATTAATTTTTGAATCTTCGTCAAGTTTCTTTAACTGTGAACAAATATGCTGCTTAATTCGAAGATTTCTCAATACGTTGTGACATTAATGAAACCGCCTCTTTCACGATCTCCTGGTTTGTTAATGGTTTGAGGATGGATATCAAGCATAGAGTTTTTTGATAGACTTATGATTCTGTTGATGATGCTTATCACAACGCTCTTGAAATTGAGAAGTATCTTGAAATATCTCCTATGCGTTGCACTCAATTCACTAAGCCAGCTAGTGATAATCTAGCTGCTCTTCCTCGTACTTCCTTCCGTGAATTTCTGATATGGGAATTACATGCCGGAGGTTTGGCAGGTCATTTTGGTCATGATAAGATTATAGCTCTTGTTGAAGATCGCTTCTATTGGTCTACTTTGAAAAAAGATGTTGCGCACATTGTTTCACAGTGTCGTACCTTTCAACTTGGTAAAGCTAAGAAACACAATACTGGCTTGTATACACCTTTGTTTGTTCCACATACACCTTGGAAAAACCTAAGTATGGATTTTGTCTTAGGGTTGCCCAATACTGCTCGTAGTCATGATTCTATAATGGTTATTGAGGATTGATTTTCCAAAATGACTCATTTTATCCCTTATTCTAGGAATACTAATGCTTCTCATAAGGCCAATTTGTTTTTTCAAGGAAGTAGTTAGTGTTCTATTATTGTTTCTGATAGGGATGTCAAATTTGTTAGCTATTTTTGGAAGACACTGTTGAAATTGTTTGGCACTACGTTGAAGTTTTTTTAGCATTCCATTCTCAAACTGACGGTCAAACTAAAGTTGTTAACCAAAGTTTAGGTGATCTGCTTCGATGTTAAGTAGGTGACAAACTTGGGAATTATGATCATATTCTTCCTATTGTTAAATTTGTCTACAATAATTCTGTTAACCAATCGATTGGAAAGAGTCCTTTTGAGATTATTATTGGATTTTTCCCTCGCCAACTTGTTGATTTAATTCCTCTCCTTACTGATTATAGGCCTTCTAATTCAGCTCAAAATTTTACTGATCATATTTGTATTTTGCATGAAGACATTCAACGAAAAATTGCTTTGAGTAATGAAAAGTATAAGATTTCAGCAGATTTCCATCGTCAACATCAAGAATTTAACGAAGGTGACTGTTATGGTTTGTGTTGCACCTGAGCGTTTTCCTAAACATGCTGTGAAGAAGTTGCATGCCCGTTCTCTCGGTCCTTTTCCTGTTATACGCAAACTTAGTGCAAATGCTTATATGTTGGACTTACCTCATAATTTATCTATTAGTCCTATATTCAATATTCCTGATTTGTCACCATATCATGGTACTTTTGAGTTGCCTATGTTACCTTCATCTGTTTCGAATTCTTCCACCAAAGTTCCTCTTGTTTCTAATGCTGTTATTGTTACTTATGGATGTCTTGGAGGATGAGTTTGTTACTTCTTCTAATGGTGGTTTTCGTCGATTTCTTGTTCGTTGGAAGGAAGGCAATATTTTCGTATTGGTCGCTATGGCGGTTTGTGGGCGCTTTTGGTCCTTTAGTTTTTAGTTTCTCTTTGAACGGTCTTCTAGATTGGAGGGGTTTTTTGGAGTTCTTTTGCTCTTTTTTTGGGGGGCAGGTTGTCTTAAGTTTGGTTCATTAGTTTTTTCATAGCCTTTTTTGTTCTGGTGTGTTTTGGGTTTTTGGCTAGTTTGGTGGGGTTTGCTCGGCTTTAGTCCGGCCAGGATCCTCCTAGACTGGATTTGTTGTATGTTCTATTTTTGGGATTTCTTGTTCCACGTTTGTTTTTCTTCTCTTAATTAATACAAAGTTCTTGTTTATTATGAAATGAAAAAAAAATAGGAGGTAAGACCAACATATAAGCATTTGCACCAAGTTTACGTATAACAGGAAAAGGACCGATGGAACGGACATGCAACTTCTTTACAACATGTTTAGGAAAACGCTCAGGTGTAACACGAACCATAACAGTCACCTTCGTTAAATTCTTGATGTCGATGATGGAGATATGCTTAAATCTTATACTTTTCATTACTCAAAGTAATTTTTCGTCGAATGTCTTCATGCAAACTATGAATGTGATCATCAAAATCTTGAGTAAAATTGGAGGGCCTATAGTCAGCGGGTAAAGGAATCAAATCAACAGGTTGGTGAGGGGAAAATCCAGTAACAATTTCGAAAGGACTCTTTCCAATCGATTGATTGACAGAATTGTTGTAGGCAAATTCAGCAATAGGAAGAATAAGATCCCATTTCTCAAGTTTATCACCTGCCAAACATCGAAACAAATCACCTAAATTCTGGTTGACAACTTCAGTTTGATCGAAGGGTGCGGTCGAGGTTCTGGCTTAAGATTGAATCTTGCAATGGCGGCTCGGGAAACCACATTCATAGTACTTCCTCCATCAATGACTAGCTTATAAGTATCACCATTGAGAGGAACAGAGGTATGGAAAATAGTAGTTCTCTTCCAAGCTTCCCTTGGAGCAAGAGTTGACAAAATACATCTCATCACAGAGACATGTGAAGCATAATAAATTTCAATCATCTTCTTCATACTCAGGAGAATAATATTCATATCCAGGATCTTCCATTGGAACAGTGGTAACAAGCTCTTCATCGTTCGCATCATCATCCTCATCAAGAAGTTTTAACTTAAGAGTATATTTCGGGCAACGAGAGGCGATATGACCTTTCGCATGACAATTATGACACTCAAATTGAGTAGCCAAAGAGCGAGAACTAGAAGCATTGTCTTGAGCTTTGGACAAAGGCGTGACAAAACTCGTATTAGGACGAGGAAGAATAGCGATAGGAGCGTTAGCTGGTTTAGTGTATTGAGTACGACGTATAGGGAGATGTTTGAAGATACTTCTCAATTTCTAGAGCCTTGTGATATCCATCCTCAATCCGTTAACAAACCGAGAGATAGTGAAAGAAGCAGTTTCATCAATGTCACAATGTGTTGGGAAATCTTCTAATTTGGTAGTATATTCGTTCACGGTTAAGGAACCTGGACGAAGATTAAAAAATTGATTTTCAAGTTAATTAACATAAGGAGGCAAATATTTCTCTTTCAACTTTGCTTTGGTCTTTTGCCAAATAACAGAAGGAGTTTGACCTAAACGAGCCATATTGAGGAGGACATTCTGCCAATGGCACTTAGCAGTGCCAACTAATTTCATCTTTGCAAGGTGAATTCGTTGTTCATTATTCATGTTGTACTACTCAAAAAATTCTTCAATGAAAGCTAACCAATCAAGGAAAGCACTGGGATCATAGCGATCATCGAAGTCAGGGGCTTCTACTTTAATCTTCTTAGTTAAATCATGAGGATCAACAAAAAGAATTCGAGGAGATTGTCGAACCTGAACAGTCGGCGGGGCGGTTTCAATATCACCGTCTAAGGCATCAACAATGTTAGTGATATGAACAACACGTAATGGAGCTTGGGTGAATGGTGTTTGTAAAATTCCAGTTTGAACATTCTCTGAATGTGATGAAGAGGAGCTAGAAGAATGAGTCACATGACTGTTGACATGTTGTTTCCTAATAGATTTATTGGTTGGCTCAAGTTTCTCCGATAAACGAGCGTAATTAGTGTCGATATTGGTCTGCATAGTAGAGACAGAATTGGCTAACTGAGTAATCAATTGAGTTAGATTAGTAATTTGGTCATCAGTAGTAGCTTTCTTTGTTGGACTTGTGGATGAATTTCTTGAAGTCATAGTGAAATTTTTTAAAAAATCCAATCAAGTGTGTGAAAGTAGTGTCAAACTAAATAATTAGCCAATTAAAATTTTATAACACCAAAAATACGATAAACTTCCCAGAAAAATCAGATTGGAGGTGTAATGTGGCTGATTTTCAGGTTTTGCTGAGTTGAGTCACTGGCTGGTGAGTTGAGTCACTGAATTTGACTGAGTTGACTTGAGAGTTGAAGCAATTCTGGGTTTCAGACCAGATCTGAAAAGAGAAGGTGCTGAATGGTTTGTGCTGGCCGAAACTTTTGAGTTTGTGGCTGAAACTGCGAAGGATTCTGAAAGAAATCTGAGTTCGTTGAATAAGTTGCACTGCAACTTAATGAGTCAAGGAAGCCGGCGAAGAACACAGCTCAAAATTGAGAAATCGGCGCTGAACAGTGGCTGCAAGTGATCAAACCGGTGACTGGAAGGAAATGGCGGCCAAAACTTGGAATATTGGCTGAACTTGTCAAGAGCAAAGCTAAATGATGAAGTGTGGCTCTGAACAATCATCGTATGTCGGTGATGTACACGACGATGAAACGAGTTGGCTTCAGTGGGCTGTCGGTGGCAGACAGAAGGTCAGCAAACGACAGTGGGTGTGGCTGGTGGCGGAAGCAATAGGTGTTAATAGGAACAGGATACAGTTGTCTTGTGGGAAAACTGACCCGATCGTACCTCTTCTCGTCTTTTTTTTTTAATACGAAAATTACAAGAAAATTCCTAACACAAGGAAAAAAAAGCACCAATTGAACACTTCGAACATAGGAATCAATGAAGAACTGAACAAAAAATTTTGAGTGCAGGACAGAGGAATTCGAAACAAGCCCATACAACAAGCTGCAATTTTGTTTCTATTTGTGTTTCTAGGGATATTGAGAATATGTTATGGGATGGAAGGCTAGGTCATCCTAGTTTTCAGTATATGAAACACTTGTTTCCTTCGTTGTTTCATTATAAAAATCCAGCTTTATTTCGGTGTGAAGTTTGTCAAATAGCCAAACATCATTGTTCTTTCTTTGCTTCAAGACCATATAAAGTATCGAAACCATTTTCATTAGTACATAGTTATATTTGGGGTCCTAGAATAACAAATCGAACAGGCACAAAATGGTTTATTATCTTGATTGATGATCACAATCGGATATGTTGGGTCTATTTGATGAAAGAAAAATCTGAAGCAGAACGAATTTTCAAAGACTTACATGCAATGATTCAAACTCAATTTCTAGGGAAAGTTCAAGTCTTTAGAATTGATAATGGAAGAGAATACTTCAATTCTAACTTAGGAGAATATCTCATAGGGGAATTATCCATCAAAATTCATGTGTTGATACACCACAATAAAATGGAATATGAGAAAGAAAAAACTGACATCTTCTAGAGGATGCTAGATCCATTACGTTCACAACTCATATGCCTAAGTATTTTTTGGGAGACGCTATTCTCACAGCCTCATACTTAATTAATAGGATGCCAATTAGAGTGCTAAATTTCCAAACACCTCTTGATTTGGTTTTTAGATATTAACCTTATATACGAACCATGTCATCTCTATCTCCGAAAGTATTCGGTTGGACTACGTTTGTTCATATTCATAATTGTAATTGTAGTAAACTTGATCCTCAAGCATTGAAATGTGTGTTTCTTGGTTACTCGCCAACTCAAAAGGGATACAAAAACTGTCTTTATGGATGCCAGTTTCTTCGAAAATCAGCCCTTTTTTTTTTCCTCTTCACTTCACTTCATAGGAGAACCACTGTGAAGTTCAGTTCTGGAATATTTCGTTGCCAACACCAATTCTGTCTGGCCCAAGCATCTACCCAAATTCTGTGTCCATTACCCAGGCCACTATGTCTATAACTGAAAATCCCAATACGAATACAGAACCATGCCTTAATGACACAGTGTTGCGTGTTTACACTTGATCAAATCATCCAAGAGTAGTAGAAACGCCAATTCTGAGGCCTTTTTTTTTTACCTAATGTTGAATCTGATTTGGATCTTCCCATTCCATTTAGAAAAGGTGTTAGGTTGTGCACTCCTCACCTATCGCCCGGTATGTTTCTTACCAGAAATTGTCACAATTATATCACACTTTTTTCACTAACCTGGCTGGTACAGAAATTCCGACCTCTATACATGAAGCCTTAAAGGATCCTAAGTGGTGTGATGCTGTGTAAATGAAGAAATGAAAGCCTTAAAGAAAATTTATACATGGGAGCTTGTGGATTTAACTATGGGAAAGTGTCCAGTAGGGTGTAAGTAAGTCTTCACAGTCAAATACAACTCGGATGGCTTGATTGAAAGGTTCAAAGCACGACTTGTAGTTAAGGGATTCACCCAAACTTATGGTGTGGATTATTAAGAGACTTTTGCACCTGTTGCAAAGTTAAACACTGTTTGGGTTCTCCTATCCTTGGCAGCCAATTATGATTGGCAACTACAACAATTAGATGTGAAGAATGCCTTCCTAAATGGTGAGCGAAATAAAGGAGTATACATGAGCATCCCACTTGGATTTGAAGACAAATTTGACACAAGGAAGGTGTGTAAGCTTAGAAAGTTGCTCTATGGACTAAAATAGTCTCCTAGAGCATGGTTTGATTGGTTTACCAAGTATATTCAAAGTAGTTGTTATTCTCAAGCACAATCAGGCAATACGGGTAATTATGAGAAAGAAATGGAGAAACTAAAGAAGGCTTTAGCAAAAGAATTCAAAATAAAAGATCTTGGACAACTCAAGTATGTTTTGGGGATGGAAGTAGCACGGACTAGGAGAGGAATCTCTGTTTCACAGAGAAACACACTTGACTTGTTGAAAGATACTGGCATGTTGGATTGTAGACCATCAGACACAGCTATGGATCAAAATTAGAAACTTGGCAACATTGAAGGAGGCAAGACTATGGGCAACAGAATGTATCAAAGGCTTGTTGGAAAGTTGATTTTTCTTACACATACAGGGCCATATATTACTTTTTCAATGAGCGTGTTGAGTAAATTAATGTACTCGCCAAATGAAGAACACTTGGAGGCAATCTATCGATTTCTTAGGTACCTTAAGGGGACTCATTGGAAAGGATTATTTTTCGGAAAAAATGAGGAAAGGGACATTGAAGCATATATGGATGCTGATTGGGCAGGTTTTGTAATTGATAGAAGATCTATATCTTGGTATTGTACATTTGTGTGGGGAAACTTAGTAATATGGAGGAGCAAGAAACAATCAGTTGTGGCAAGTAGTAGTGCTGAGGCAGAATTTAGGCTATTACAGAAGGTATTTGCGAGCTGTTATGGATTAAGCAACTCCGAGGAGAACTAAAAATACAACTAAGTTTGCCAATGAAGCTATATTGCGACAACAAGGCAACCATCAGCATCTCACACAATCCTATTACCATGACCGAACTAAACATGTAGAGGTCGATCACCATTTCATCAAGGAGAAGGTAGAGGCTAGAGAAATTTGCATGACTTATGTTCCTACTGGAAAACAAGTGGCTGACATCCTTACTAAAGGACTGTCCAGACATTGCTTCGAGGATCTTATAAGCAAATTTGGACTGCTAGATATATTCTCACCAGCTTGAGGGAGAATGTTGAAAATGAGAAACTTTTTGAATTTAAAAAATTAAATTTAAATGTTTCAGTTTTTTAGGCAAGATAAGTATGTTTTGTTTAAATTTTAGATTGGGTACTTATTTGCTATAACTGTCCTTATCAGTTACTTAGCAGTTATAGAATTATTCTATAAATAGTGTTGTAATGATAGAATCAATGTTTAAAAAAGCTAGTTTGGGTACCAAGGCGTTTTGTCTTGGTGAGGCGAGGTGTAAGCCTTAAAGCGCTTTGAGGCGTAAGCCTCAAATTTTCTTGAAAAAAAAATGCATTTAAAGGTCTAAGCTATAAAGCATGATAAATAAAGTCAATAAATCATCGTAAAAAGTCTTAGCATTCAAAAATAAAAGCTCAAGTCTCAAACAAATCGCAATTTAAAAATCAAACACGACTAAATGTCTCATAATGCATAAAGCTAAATTAAATATAGATGTCTAATCTCTACAGAAGGATAAAAGTTAAAAACTGGAAGCCATCCTAGCCTAGAACAAAGTGGACTTAGTAATCATCCAAATCATCATGACTTGAAGGATCTTCTGAGGTATCTTCATATCTTATAGCCCTATCATCCTCCCCATCATCACTATCAAGATCATTCCATTCCTCTTCATCCTCATCCACATCTCTTCTTTCTCTTACCTAAAACAATAGAACACAAAACAAAAGTCAATAATGTGTTGCTTAAAGCAAGCAACTGAATGTTAACTTACTATAGACTATATAATAGAGTTTAAAATTTGGTTTTAACCTGCAACTTTACTTGTCCTGGAGTAGTTTTCTTGTGGCTTTCTGTTGATCGAGATTGAATTTTACTTACTCCAGATGGTTGATCCCTTTCTCCAAAAACATCAACATCAAGTTCTTCATCATTTGTTTTTGGTGAATCTACTTCAATCATTTTCACCTATAAGCCATTCATCATCAGATGGCAACTCATTCACCAACAAAGCATCTTTATCATTCTGTAGGGATTTCAACTTTAGATGTCTATCTTTCAACTTTTTATTGTACATTATATAAACCAAAGTATTCATCCTCAAAGTACTCAAACGATTTCTCCTCTTTGTATGTACTTGATTGCAAGTACTCCAATTTCGCTCACATCCAGATGATGAACGTGTAAGACTCAATACTTTGATTGCAAATCTTTCTAGCTCTGGGGTGCCATCTCCAAATTGAATCCACCATTCAACTGAATCAAAAATAAATAAATATAATTTACTACTTTGGTTTGGTACACCATACACTAGTTTAGGAATTAGAATTAAAGAGAAAAACTATATAGTCTACATGTAAGACTTTTATTTACCAGGAGATCGTTTGTCAAATATGAGTTTAGCTTGGTTAAACCCAAAGAAGCCTTCTTTGTTATGAAAAACACTACATTGGAGGTCAGCTTTCACTCTATCTTCTGGGTCAGGTATAAGTTTGTCCATACAATGGAACAAGCCAAGCTTAATCTCTGGATGATTGGAAAACCCCGGATCATAATGACAACGTGGATTCAGATAATATGCAGCAGCATGCAAGTGTCGATGTAACTGAACATCTCATTTCTCATCTATGATCTCCCATATCTCGTTGTAGTCTTTTTCTTCTCCACCCAAGTTTTTCGCTATTTTCTCCGTTGCTAAATCCATGGCATTGTAGAGGTAACCCATTGCTGGTTCTTTCTTTGCATCAACTAACCGCAACACTTCAACCAAAGGTTTTGTGGTTTTAATAGCATAAACTACACTTGGCCAAATACTCTTATCCTTTAGAACTATTTTCCTCACTGTCTTTCCTTCTGATTTATTTGTGAAAGCACAACCTATCCATTCTTCAGAAGTAAACATAGCCTCCAAAGGTTGCCTCACTTGATACATGCTTTGCAAGGTTAAAAATGCAGTAGCAAATCTTGTAGCAGCAGGCCTAAGAATCTCTCTCTTGGGAAACTTCCTCATCAAGGCTAATAACCATGAGTGATTATAAATATAATTTGCAACTTTTCTTGCTTTAAGTAAAGCATTCTTGCGTTGTGGCAAGTCCCCAATTCTCTCAAGCATCAAATCAATGCAATAGGCAGCACATGGAGTCTAATAGAGATGCTTTCTTTTCTCCATTAACAGATCCCCTGCAGCCTTGTAGTTACTTGCATTGTCTGTTATAACTTGGACAACAAGATGCTCTCCAACTTCCTCAACAACTTCATCAAGCAACTTGAATATCAATTTTGCATCTTTAATATACTCGGAAGCATCAACAGATTTCAAGAAAACAGTGCCACTAGGATTGTTGACAAAAAAATTGATTAAATTTCTTTGTCTAATATCTTTCCAACCATCAGACATTATTGAAACACATGTTTGTGGCCATGTCCTCTTAATCTCGTCAACTACATTCTCAGTAGTCCTTAATTCTTCTCGTAATATCCAAGTTCTAAGTTCATGCATACTAGGAGGCTTAAGTCCTCGGCCATTTGAACCAATAGAACGACACATACTAAAAAAAAGACTTCTTGCTGCATTAAAAGATATTGCATTTTCGAAAAAGAACCTCCCAATGTCCAAACAAACTCGATTCCGCATTTCCTTAAAATTTTGTTGAATAGGGGCTGTCTTATTTCTAACATTCTCATCATCATCATCATCCAAATTCACAATAAATCTATCTATAGGGCCCCGAACACCTCTTGTGGAGGGTATCGGATTACAACTTTTGGCACCACCATCCATCACATTATCAAAATAGGCACCTGAATCAACCTCTCATCAGATTGAGCTTGTGCCAAATGCTTATTCTTAGTCCCCTTACTTAAGTAATCCACAAATTCATTTGTAACATCTTCGGGCACTTCTTTACATGGTGCAACATTCTTTTTAGTGTGAGCAAGATGGTGTTTCATCCTTTTAACACCACCCTTGATCACCTTCTTGCAATACTTACACTCAAGATACACATAATGTTTCTTACCTCCCGGAACTTCGACTTCGACACTATGCTTCCAAACAGGATCTTTCCTATTTCCCCCACTACTACTACCACTAGGAGCAGCCCCAATGCAACTTCTCTTTGAACTTCTCACCATTTCACAAAATCACTATAAGCAAAATAAAAAGAAAAAATCATTAATAAACTGCCACTATGAAACATAACTTAAAAAGAAAACAAAAGAAAAAAAAAAGAAGGAAAAACGAAAGAAAAAAAGAGAAAAGACTCGGCAGTAAGTGAGAAGTAAAAATAAAGGAAAAAAAGAAGAGTGAAGTAAGTAGGAAAAAAATAGAGGGGTTGCTGTCACTCGGCAGTGAGAAGAAAAAAAGGAAGGAAGAGATGAAACAACTCAACAAGAGACTCAACAGTGAGAAGAAAAAGATTCAGTCGCGAGAAAAAAAAAAACAAGAGTGAAGTGCACTACTGAAGAGTCGAAGACTAGAGAAGATTCAGAAGAAAAAAGAAGAAAAATAAAAGAGTTAAGACAAGAAAAGAAAAATGAGGAAAAAAAAAAGAAAAAAACCTGATTTGTGCAGAGAATAGTCTCTGTTGTAGACTTGTAGTAGTCGTTCGTCGCTGCCTCTTTCTCCAAAGTCTGTCGCTGCCTCTTCCTCCAAAGTCTCCAGAGAATTATATGATGAGCTAGGGTTTGTTTTGTTACTTCTTATTCAGATTTTTATTTGTTTTTGGGCTTTGAATTACGTGGACTGACTTATACAATTAAAACTTAGAATTGGGCCTTTA
>JXTC01000294.1:307221-405691 GCA_002914845.1 Trema orientale
AGAGTAATAATAAGATATATTTGAGTAGTCTATCTCGCGTCTCTCTCTCCCTAGTCTTCTTCTATCTCATGTCTCTCTCTCCCTAATTTTCTACAGGTAATTTATAAGGTATAAATGCAGCTAGAATGGAGATGCCAGGCTAGAAATGTGGTACTAGGTGTTATATAGAAGTTTGGGGATTATTTTAGCCTATCGGGTGAGTGGAAAGTGAGTGACAGTGAGAGTTCCGGCAACTGCTGTAGCTGGATATGGAAATGGCAGAGAACAAAGAGAGAGCTGAGTGAGAGTGATGGGTGAAAAAGGGTTGGTTGTCCTTCTTTGCTGAAGAGGATTGGTCCTCTATTTATAGGCTGTTAAGCCTAAGTGATTAGGTTAGTAGTGGGGGGACAAGAACACTCTTGTTAGTTTACTCTTTGCCAAGTGTCAAAAACTGCTTCTCTTTTGTCTCCTTGGATCTGCTTCTGTCCACGGTTTTGGTTTGAAATCAACTATAACTAACATAAAATTGTCGTTTTTTGACAGAGAAAACTTGTTTTTTTCTTTCTTTTCTTATTTCGAATTTAGGAGATAGCCTGAATATAAATAGGGTACAACTAGACCAAAGAACCAGCAAGCAGAAAAGAAAGAAATCAGAGGAACAATAATATCCCTGATTTTTAGGAACATAAAAATAAAACCTAATCTTTCAAATCATAAAAAGAAAAACTGAATAAAGACTAGAATCAGATTAAGATAAGACTCGATCCGATAGAGAATTAGCTGTTTAAATAATAAAGAATCAGCTGCTAAATTAACAGCTCTCTCAATAAAACTGGATTTTCCACAAAAACTGCTTAGAACTCTCTCAGGATTTGCAAGCTATCTTAGGACGTATTTTTTGAGCTGCCACTTTAGCAGTTTTGTCGGAAACTAGGAGCTGAAAACCAGAAAACAACCTGGTTTGGGGGTTAATATTTCTGCATGCAAACATGGGGAAAAGTGTCTTGCTGGGCATAAATATGGATGAGGACCAAATTGATACTTTGACTTCTCTGATTGGATGTTCAGTGGGCTGTTGGTCGATAAAATATCTTGGTCTACCCTTAGGGGGGAACCCTCTTAGGGCGGACTTCTGGGCTCCGGTGCTTGCCAAAGTCAATAAAAGGTTGGATGGGTGGAAAAAGACTTTGTATCCAGAGGTGGGAGATTAACCCTAATCTAGTCAGTCTTGACTACTCTACCAACATAATTTATCTGTTTATTCCGGATTCCAACTGGGGTGGTAGAAGCTATCGAGAAAATCATGAGGGATTTTCTTTGGGAAGGAAATGACAACTGGGGGAGGTGGGCATTTGGTGAAGTGGGAGGCAGTTTGCAAGCCTAAGGAGTTTGGGGGCTTGGGTATTGGCAACATTATTGTTCGGAACAAATCCTTGATCACCAAATGGCTTTGGAGATTCCCTTCGGAGCAAGGAACTCTTTGCAGCAAGGTCATCAATAGCAAGTATGGCCTTAGCCCAATGGTTGGGATTCGGGGACGGGGGCAAGAAAGCCCCGGGAAATTTATTTCTAGTTGTTTGGAGGAGTTTTAGAACCATTTCCATTACAAGGTAGGTAATGGCCTCAAGGTTCGCTTCTGGGAAGATATCTGGGCTTGAGATTTTACTTTAGCTGATCGTTTCCCTTTGCTATGCAGACTGGCAGATTCTAAACATGCTTGCATTTCATCCTTAAGAGCTTCAGAAAACTTCTTAAGGACGGGAAAGTTCTCTTGGAACTTAGGATTTTTTAGAAATCCTAATGAAAGAGAATTGGAGCAGGTTTGTGGCCTTATAGCAGTTCTCGATTCGGTTACTTGTCATGTAGATGAAGTTGATAAGAGGGTGTGGGATTTGGTTGACTCTAGATAGTTCACATGCAAATCCCTCTTCTTACATCTTAGGGCTAACACTGGGAGCCTACCTTTCCCTTATTTCTCATTTATCTGGAAATCTGAGTGCCCCATGAAAGTCAAAGTCTTTAGTTGGCTCTTAACCTTAGGCAAGCTTAATACGAACGAGGTCCTTCAACGGCGCAGACCGCTGGCAGGCTGGTGTGTCTTATGCGAAAGCAGCGAAGAGACTTGCGACCACCTTTTCTTGCATTGCCCCTTTGCGTCATCGATATGGTGGAGGTGCTCCTGGCCTGTGGAGTGTCTTGGGTTTGGCCTCTTCATTGCAAGCATGTCTTCCAACATATGACAGGGTTGGGAAGAAGGAAGGTTAGAAGTACAAAGCTGTGGAACGTTACTCTTATGGCGATATGTTGGGCCATCTGGTTGGAAAGAAATTAGAGGATTTTCGAAGATAGTAAGGGGATGTAGAGGTTTTATGGGAAAGGGTGAAATACTGGGTTGCGTTGTGGGTGTTTGACAAGAAAGAGTTCAAAGACATTCCTTTCTCTGTTTTAACAAGGGATTGGTGCCTTTGGTTGTAGTTCTGATGATTTCTCATCATCTTCTTGTACTTTCTGTTTCTTTCTAGTAACATTCAGTTTCTTATCAAAAAAAGTATTTCTGCATGCAAACAGTGACATTCCCCTTTGATTTCATGCATGCAATTCTTCTTCTAGAAATCCCTAAAAGGGTATAGGGTCAAGGGTAGGGTATAGGGTCAAGGGTAAAGTACCCTCACTCGACTAACCCCTAAATTACTACTGTCCTGCACTGTTTTTCCTTGGCTTCTAATCTGATTCCACTCTTTTTATTCTGTTAATGATTTAAAACTTAATTAATTCGATTTGACGATATTTTAGTTAATTCGATTTTTCGATATTTTAGGGACTTACCCGAGAACAAGCATTTAATTTGTACTCTAGTATGTTTCACTAGTAAGTTGTAACTAGTCAGCAATGGGTATTTAAAAAACCGTTCGCATTAAATCTTAATGTGTTAATTGATGTTCTCTACTCTAATATTTAATGCATAAAGTCAAAGTTTTCATCTGGGAGCAAACATGTCTTTTATATATCATTTATTTTAGTTTTGTACTTAGTTTTGGGTCTGCACACCTGTTAACGTATATTAAATCCTTGCTTCATTTAGTGATGCATATGGTTTGTGTTTGAAACTAATTGGGTTGATAAAGTTTCTGAATTTGTTTTGTTATTGACTTCTTCCCTAATAATAACTAATTTATTCATTTTCTTATCGAAGCTGGGTCATGGAGATTTTTCTGCTGCAAATACAAAAGTACTGCGTATGGTGAATACTCTAACAGTTGATAATGAGGCAAAACAAACTATAGAGGCATTACGTACAGAGCTACAGAAGACAAAAGAGAAGTTACAGGCAGTTGAAGAATTGAACAGCCAGTCAGGTATTAGCATTGTTCCTTTTATGTTTTCTTATCTCTTTCCTTTTTAAGGGACATTATTTCAGAAATTGTTATAGAGATTCTTCAAGCATATGATTTAAAATATATTCTGCATTTTTTTTTGGCGTGATGGTTGTTTTGTTTAGTTAGTTGATTTATGGTGCTTCCTTTTNTTCACATTTTTCTAATATCTGTCCTCTAAAATGAACCATTAGTGGTCGTAAGCTTGTCACTGGTAACCACAGTTAACCTCAATGTTGAAGTTTCAAATCCCCATCCCCTAACTAAAACCCATCATATTCATAGTATGATTATCCAATGCTAGGACTCCATAAATTTGAATTACAGTGCTTCTATCACTGTTGGATTTTGCTTGCAGCCCTTTTGTATCCATTATTGTTGGGGTTCCACCAATGGTAAACCTGAATCACAGTGCTTACTTTGTTTTTTAATTCCACAGCAGCTCTTTTGAACTAAGTATTTCCCTTCTAGCCATGGCAGCCTTGAGGAGGAATTGTGATTTTGCAGTATTTAGTAAAGCTGGGAGCTCATTAAGAGACCCTGAAGCCCTTCGGTTTCAGCTATTTATTGTCCTTTTATGTGTTTCTGACATTTTTCCCATTGGTTCTGCAAAGAAAACTACAATTCTTCCTCTAACAATACAACCACTTCATTTGTTAGGAGCTAGTGGATACTTTCTTAGCATTCTGTTTTTAATATTATATGATTTTTTGGCATGTCAAAAAAAAAAAAAAAGGGTCACCAGTTTTACTTTGTCTTGGAGTCTTCGTGATGTAGACAATGAATAGATATATTAGGAAGTTATTTTATTACTTTTATTGATTCAGTTTTATTTTAATTGTTAGATTATTTTAATTTTGAGTAACTAGTTTTATATTTACTGGTTTCATTAGTTTTTTGTTTTCATTTAGTTTCCTAGTTGTGTCGAATTGCCTATCTATAAATACGCTTACCTGTATAATTGTTTTTCAGAATATGAACGAATGAATATTGAATTGTTAGTATTTTCTTTCTCTAAAGTGCTTTGATTCTCTCCTGAATTCTTGTCCAGTTGTATTGTTTTGCTTCCTATTCATCCATTTTTGCCGAAATTCTATCACTCCTTGCTATTCTACCTATTCTCTTTCTTCTCTCAATTTATCCTACGTTACTTAGTGTTGGATTTTCTCTCCCTGTCCTTTTTATACCATGATACTTTGTTCCTTTCGAAATACTGGTTTTTGTTTTCAGAGGTAGGAGAAATAATTTTATGAATGAATACTTGATTATAAGTTATGGGTAATTCTGAGATTACAACCTTATTTATAGAGAGAAACTAACCTAAGCTGATGAAAAAATCTGGAGCAGATCTTATCAGCTATAAAATTGAAATAATATGATCAAAAATATTAACTCAATCTAAGATCCTATCAGCTATAATTGGGGACCAATCTAAGGAACATAATCTCCTAAAAACCAGACAATATTTGTGACACAATACAAAACATGAATATATCTGAACTTTAAATGAAATAATTCCGAAATCTTCAGCACTTCCCATCAAGCTGGTGCAGATATGTTAATCATGCCCAGCTTGATTGTAAGAACATTGAAACTCTGTCTTGATAAGCCCTTGGTCAAAATTTCTGCTACTTGTTGTCCGGTTGGAACATAGACTATGCAAATCACCTTATCTTGTAACTTCTCTTTAATTAAATATCTGTCGACCTCTACATTGTTGGTTCAATCATGATGCTCCGGATTGTAAGTAATGCTAATCGCAGCTTTATTATTACAATAAAGCATCATAGGATAGCCTCCTGAAACTATCTGTTCGTTCAATAAATGCTTTAGCCACAAGTTCACCTATACCTTGAGCTAAAGCCCTAAACTCAGCCTCGATACTTCTCCTAGCTACAATAGATTGTTTCTTACTCCTCCAGGTTACAAGAGTACCCCAGTCAAATGTACAATAACCCGATGTATATTGTCTATCATCAACTAAACCGGCCCAATCAATACCTGTATGGGCCTCAACATCTCTAGTATCGTTAATTGACTCATTATAGTCACCGCGAAAGCTATATTAGGTCTAGTATGAGAAAGATAAGCTTTGCAATTGTCTACGGGTGTGCCACTATTGACTATGCCAAGTTTCAGATTTGGATCAATAGGCATTTCCACTGGTTTGCACCCTAACATACCAGTTTCCTTCATAAGATCAATCACATACTTTCTTTGAGAAATTGAGTTCCCCTTTTTGACCATGCAACGTCCATGCCTAAGAAAATGTTTGCGCTGACCAAGGTCCTTGATTTCAAACTCACTAGCAAGGTCTTTTCAAACGGTTTACTTCCCCCGAATCATTACCTATTATAATGATATTATCGACGTAAGTAATTAAAATTGTACATCTCCATTTAATGCGTTCTTGTAAAAAAGAGTGATCAATTTGTCCCCTGTTATACCCATACAAGTTGACTAGTCTTGTGAATCTCTTGAACCAGGCCCTCAGAGATTGCTTCAGACCATACAACGATTATTTTTAAGCAAACAAACTCTTCGACTTGCATTACTAGTTTCTGTTTTGAGAACTGTGTTTGACGGCCCACATGTGTGAGCTGTATGTGTGTATGCCATATGCACTTAGCATGAGCATGAGAAGTATGTGTATGACGTGTACTTAGTATGGGCATAAGAATATTGTCAGCTACGTGTGTTCCCTAAATGTACTCTAGCTGATTAAATATTCTGATTTAGGAATATTTTTGACCTAGAGTTTATATATAAATATGTTGTACCGAAAATCAACGAATAAAGAGTAATTATTCCTATAATTTGTCATGGTATCAGAGCTGAATTAAGCTCCAGGAAGCCATCTTTTCTTCAGCCTTCGTTGCTGGATGGGTCACTCTGTTCTCCCCTGTTTTTCGGAATAAAAAGAGAGTATTTTTACAGTTGCATTTATGCTATTCTTCTCTTACATTTTCAGCCTTTTTTACTGATTGTATAACCCTTTGTGCCCAAATGCATTACCCAAAGCTCATTAACTTGATCCTTGAAATAACTTGACCATTAAATTATTATTTTTTTTTTCGTGAACCTGCCACCTTAGACTATATTTCATTGGCACTCAGCCTGATTTGATGAATCTGAATCTCTTGTTCTACAAATCCGTTCCTTTATGATGTCTGAAATCTCAGAAACCACTCCTTTAACATCCTCAACTACTGAAAACCGTAATATTATCCCTGGAAAATTACAGAATGTCCAGCTCAGCTTATGAACGAAACAAACTACTTAAAGTAGTCTCAATTTATTCAAACCTTCTTGAAAGGGAAGGGAAAACTGAGCCATGTATTTCTGGTCTGATCACAAACACCTCTTTACAGACTAGGTCAGTCATAACACAGACTAATCTTAGCCTAAATAGTAGGAATGGAAATATACAAAAATAAATTAGGAGGTAACATATCAATCATATCTCAAGAAATAAAGCAAATCAAATCAAATCTGAAATAACTCTTGAGATATTTCGGATGACTAACTAAGGAAACAAATAATAAAAAATATTCTGAACATTTCAATAATGATATCGTGGTAACAGGAGACGACTTGGAACGTATGGAAAATCTGAGAAAAATGTTTGTTGCAGGAATTTGTAATTAAGGAACTTGGTAGATTGAAGTATTTTTTCGGCATTGAAGTTGCTCACTCTCAACATGGGATTTTTATCTCAACAAAAGTATGTGTTAGACTTGTTGGCTGAAGTTGGAAAATTGGGGTGTAAACTAGTAGAGACTCCTATTGAACAGTCACAAGCTTAGTGAAGCACCTGAAGATGCAGCAGTAGATAGGAGGTCCTATCAAATGTTAGTTGAAAAATTAATCGATTTGTCCCCTACTAGACTAGATATAACCTATGCTGTGGAAGTAGTCAGTCAATACATGCATAATCCAAAAGAAGTTCATCTTTGAGCTACTCATTAGATCTTACACTACTTGAAAGGTACTCCAAGAAAAAGGAGTATTATTCAAAAGAGGTGAGGAGTTAACTCTGGAAGCCGACACTGATGCAGACTATGAGGTATCACTAGACGATAGGAGATCGACCTCTGGCTATTGCACTTTCCTTGGAGGCAATCTTGTGACTTGGCGAAACAAGAAACAAAATGTAGTGACAAGATCAGTGTAGAGGCTGAATTCAGGGCAATGGCGTTGGGAGTAAGTGAGCTTTTGTTGTTGAAGATAATCTTGGAGGATTTAAAGATAACATCGGAGGGATCGATGAAGTTATACTGTGATAACAAATCTGTAATAAACATTGCACACAAACATGTGCAACACGACTGTACCAAACATGTGGAAGTGGATAGACACTTCATAAAGGAAAAGTTGGAAACAGGATTGATTTGTATACCATTTGTGTCCTCAGAGAAACAACTTGCAGATGTGTTAACTAAAGGGTTAAATGGTTTTGTATTTCAGTCTGTTATTACCAAGCTGGGAATGGACAATATCCACTCACCAGCTTGAGGGGAGTGTCGAGAGAACTGTGTTTGACAGCCCAAATGCGTGAGCTGTATCTGTGTACGCCATGTGCATTTAGCATGGGCATGAGAAGTATGTGTATGACATGTGTACTTAGTATGAGCATAGGAATATTGTCAGCCACATGTGTTCCCTGAATGTACTCTAGCTGATTAAATATTCTGGTTTAGGAATATTTCTGACCTAGAGTTTATATATAAATATGTTGTACCGAAAACCAATGAATAAAGAGTAATTATTCTTGAAATTTGTCAGTTTCAATCCAGGAGCCAAATCCATATACACTTCCTCATCCAAGTCACCATTCATGAAAGTTTTTTTTTTTTTTTTCACTTGTAATGGATGCAAGGGTTAGTCAAGATTCACTGCAAGTGACAAGAGAACACCAATTGTAGTTAGTCTTGCTACGGGCGCAAGGTTCTCCATATAATCTACTCTATAGCTTTGTGTAAAACCTTTGGTTACAAGCCTCACCTTATATCTTCCTATCTTCCTAACTGAGTTACAATTCACTATAAAAAGCCACTTGCAGCCAACTGAAGTTTTGCCTCTAGGAAGATCAGTCAAATTTCAAATACCATTCTTTTTAAGTGCATACATCTAAAACGACTTTCCTCCATTTTGGACATCTTGAAGTCTTCAGTATTATTCGGAACTTTGACATTGGAAATACCAGTGATGAAGGCACAGTATGAAGATGACAGCTTGTCGTAGGATAGAAACTTGGAGACTGGATGAATAGTGTAAGATCAAATGCCTTTTCATTGAGCGATTGGTGGATCCATTTCATCGACTTGATCTTCTGGGGACGATTCTGAACCTGGCGAAGAACCGGACCCAAGAGAATCGGTCAGCTTTATCGATGGCGTTGGTGAGGAAATTGCCTCAGGATTGGATTCAAGGCCATGCTGAGAAGGGATGGCTATAACCAATGATTAAGGGCATTCTATGGTTTTCTGATCTGAATGGGGAGGGAAAAACTGTTTTAAAGAGGAAAATGACTGGGGTGGGGAATAACCACACTGCAAATATACGGTATGGTGTGAGGACGGTATTAGCACAATATGCACCGTACCCGCATCAATATACATATTTATATAATAAATTATTGCACATATAATTATATATTTTATTTTACACTACTCATATCTATGTATCTTTAAAATATAATAAGTTTGGAGACTCATTTGTGTTTATATATTTGATTCTTAGAGTTTAAAAACTATTTGGGACATTGTTGTGCTTGATGTGAGGTATACTATAAAAAAAGAATTATGTTTACGTTGAATTTTAATTTTATAATTTTCTTATTTTATCATGATTAATAGTTTTCCTCGTTATCTGTTAGTTATTCCACATAGTTTTTCCCGTTATCTGTTAGTTATTCCCCGCACTGTATTTGTATTTAAAATAATTGTTTATGGGGCATGTGTTGCATTACAATGACCTTCGGGGATGGGAATGGTAATTGAAAAACCGTCTTCGATTCGCCCCGTTACCATTCTTAGAGATAAGATAGGCTGAACCTCTTGAGATTTGTTCCGCCATTTGCAAACACAAAGCTTTGGTTTGAGATTGTTGCCGAGATGATGTTTCTCCCCCTGTTTTTAAGCGTTAAAATGTTAGTGACATAATAAACAGTTCCATACTAGACTTAGAACTAGACTTGGAAGATGATGGAATTGACTCATCTTAAAAGTGATGATCACTTGCAATCTCCCCCTGAAGAGAGGTACTTGAGAACAAAAGTTGGGACTCACGGAAAAATTGTAGCATATATACCCTTTTTGTTGAGGAGCATAGCCTATGATTCTAGCTTAGTACGGCTCTGACAATGTATATGCACAAAGTACAACCAAATATTTTCAATGGAGTTGAGCTGAATTTTTTTTCGTAGGGGTACGTTTGGAGTAAAGTGTTTATGAGAAATAGGAATATTATCTTATTGAATAATGGAGAAAATACAGAGAAATATATAGACTGACAAATCTGACTAATCCCTAAAAATCAGCAAAAATATGAACAGCTAAGATACAATTCCTATAATTAATTAGGAATACTTGCCTATCCAAAAATATACACTAAAATATTTACAGAATTTGTCTAACTAATTACAGCTAGCACACAGGTTCTAACAGCTTGGTTGATTTCATAGTGTTTAGAGGTGTTTCAAATTTTAGGACCCATGAAGGGATGCGATTTCTGAGATAACATGCAGTAAGAAATCTTCTCACGAAAAATGTTTAGGTACATTGGTAGTGAACATAAGTGAATGAGCAACTTCTAAAATGTGTCTATTTTTACATTCAATAACTCCATTTTGTTGTTGCAGCGGATTCTTAGCATTCAGCAGGAATTTGATACCATGTTTTCAGAGTTAGGAGAAATAATTTCGTGAATGAATACTTGATCATTTTCTGAGTTATGAATAACTCTGAGATTACATCCATATTCATAGAGGTAGAAACAAACCTAAGCTGATTAAAAAATCTGGAGCAGATCTTATCGGCTATAAAATTGAAATAACATGATCAAAAATACAAATGCAAACTAAGATCCTATCAGCTAGAATTGGGGACCAGGCCAACAAACATAATCTCCTAAAAACAAGGCAATATTGCAACATAATACAAAAGACATATACATTTGAATTTTAACTGAAATAATCTGAAATCTTCAACAATTTTAATGATAACTTCTATGACCAAAAGAACAATGATTCAGCATTCATTGGAATTTCAAGCATCCCCGAAATAGATAGGCATGCTGTAGGAGAGAACATTATAGAGAGTAATTTTTTTATCCCCTTTCTTGAGGATCCGTTCTGGATCAATTATTAATCGTAAGTGGAGCTGTCACCTGATTGGAGTGCCCTTGTTGGTTGAGTGATGGATTATCACAACAGTTCTAATTTTACATGAATTTATTTGGGTAGAAAATCCTCATGAGTTATTGGGGAATTGTGAAGATTGAGCTAATCAGGTTTTTAATTGTTGTCAAGCAGAATTAGGACTTTAGTATATTCTTCAGGAGAAATGGTAGAATGGCAGTATCTAAAAGCTAATTAGCTATAATGTTTTCCTGATCCTGCTCACCCTTTTCTTTCATTGCTATAAAATGGGGGCTCCTGATTTGCTGATCAAGGAGCACATTGTGTGTTTTTGGATTCTTATATTTAAATCTACAATTTCGAAGGAGATTATGATTCATCTCAGGTGCTAACTAAATCTTTTAAAGTTTAGTTTTTATTATCTAATATAATTAATCAGCTTAACACATCGAATTTTTTTAATTCTTGTAAATTCTGTATAAACTTTACAGGTGACTCTGGGAAACTTGTGGACTCGTACATATCTGGGAAGATAATGCAGTTAAAAGAACAAATTGCAATACTAGAAAAACGTGAAGAAAGGTTTCTTGTTGGGAATAAGATTCATGCTTATTGTCTTATAGTCATTTCTATATAGACGTAAGCACACTTTTTAAATTGATTGAATCATTTTCATTTTCTTGTTCAACAGATACAAGACTGTTTTTGCCGATAGAATTTCAGTGTTCAGGAGGGCATGTTGTGAACTTTTCGGTTACAAGGTATCATACTTGTTGGTACTTGTACCTCCCACCTTTCAAAGTACTTTGATCTCTATAGTTGTTCCCCTTGTTTTTTGTTAATTACACAATAAACTATTTCTATTTTAAAAGTAGAGGTTTTGTTTTGAATGCGTTTTGTGCGACATTGCTGTTTATATGTTTAGCATGGGTTGGTCTTGTTGGTTAGAATGTGCGACTGTAAATTATACTCACATACTCCCGTGCAAGTACACACGGTCACAAGTAATATAAATTTAAGAGTTAGAGTGTCGAACCTATGAGGATTAATTTCTAAGTCAATGCTAAGTATTAAAATTAGTCAATCTTAACTTTATTCAAACAAACGTAATTTGATTGTAAA
This sequence comes from Trema orientale, assembly GCA_002914845.1. Taxonomy (NCBI): domain Eukaryota; kingdom Viridiplantae; phylum Streptophyta; class Magnoliopsida; order Rosales; family Cannabaceae; genus Trema; species Trema orientale. The sequence goes on from JXTC01000294.1 coordinate 319,057, forward strand.
TAAATAAAATAAAGAAAACTAAACTATGATGCAAAATAAGTGAAAGCAAGCAATAAAAAAATGTCTAGGTTTATTAATTCCCCAACCATTCTTTAAACACAATATCCTAATTCTCCTCTTATATTAATTAATCTACTAGAGTTGTCAACTGAGAATTCGAATGTATTCACAAACTTCTTTCCAAGACATAAGTGAAAGCATCTAGACAAGTTAATATGTTACTCCTAACATAAATTGACTAGATTCATTAAGTTTAGTTATTCTCAGACAAAGGTTGCACAAGTCACATAGGTATATTCCTATCTTATGCAAATTCACCCCACATTAGGTGATCTTATGTTATTCTACCTATGTCCAAACCTAAATTCCCCTTAGTTCACAAAAGTTTCAGTCAACATTCTCTTTAGTGATCAATTAAATAAAAGCAGTAAGCATATGGTAAAACAAGTAACTCAACAATGGATTTGATTAATAAAAGAGGAGAGATTTAAACAAATACAAGTTACTAGGTTGGTTCACATAGTAAAACTAGACAAAGAAATATTTAGTTCATAATATAAATTGAGAACAATGACATTATAATCCAATGAATTCAAGAAATACAAAATCAAATAGAGATCAAATAGAGAAAAGTTATTGAATTCCCCCTTAGAAAAGCATAAAGGTGTTCAAGGAGGTTGTCAAGCTCCTCCTCCAAGCTTGACTCTTGCTCCCTTGAATCCTCTCTCTAGAATTTGCTCTCAACTACACTACTCTCTAAATATGAAAAATACAAAAAAAAACTCATAAGAAAATAAAGAAAAGATGGTATGAATAAAGGGTGGTGTTGATGTTGTGGAGGAAATCAAGAAATAGGGATTGGAGATTGTATTCATCTTCTTCTTCCTCTTTTTCCTCTTTCCATGGCTGCCTCCCTCTGTTTCTCTCTATCCCAACGTACCTCTTACAATCCTAAAGATAGGGTTTTACAGAGATGGCTCTTGCAAACTTAAGGCAGGTCGAATCTGGACCCTTAGATCGTCAAAAGGTTGATCTTGGCTGTCTATTATTGACTAGGACGCAGACGGTGGCGCCGCGGTGCCATTTTTCGCGCTGCGGCGCCACTTTTCCACTGGTTTGGCACCGCTTTTTTCCGGGTGCGCCATTTCTTCATTTTAACTCCGATTTACCTCATTTTCGTTGTGTTTTGAGGCCCAAATTCACCTTATTTTGCATCAAACACCTTTGTTTCATTCTCCTATCAACATAAACAAACAAAACATCCAAACAACAAAAAAAACACTTGAAATAACTTAATTCAAACAAGAATATAGCAAAACTTAAGGCATAATAGCACTATAACTCCAATTTTATGGAGCTAACAGATATACCAGGGTGTACCTATTTATAGACATTGCTGTTATATCTAGTGTGGGTTCCTATGGTCGGGTTTAGTAACTTAGTTATTTTAGTTAATTGGGTAGCTTGGGAAACTTTGTAATTATAACCTGATGTTATGACAGTTGGGTGGCTGATTGCGGATATTTAGACAGGTATTGCACATTCAAATGGCATGTATTAGAATTACCATAAAAGCACGTTACATCCATAGTACACAGGGGTTTGATGGGTGGGGTGGGTTAGGAGCAAGACTCGGGACAAAATGACAGGTAATAAGCAGGAACCTTTTCTTTTGTCTTTTGTTTTGTTTTTAACTTTTAGATCAAGATTTCCCAAGAGATAAAGTGTTTTTGTTGTTGTTGTTGTTGTTAAAATCTTTAAATGGCGGAAGTATTGATGTCTGGTATTTATTTATCTGCCTGATCAAGTGGTACATATTTTTGGTTGTACTTCGTTATTATTGGGGTTCATATAGACAGGATTTGATTATCATAAGATTTATTAATGAATGGGTTTTGAACCTTTTGTGCATGATACTCTCCCCCACCTTTTCTTTTCGTAATTTACAGTCTTAATGGAGGGGAATGTGGAGTCATTCTGGGTTAGTAAAGCATTGGGTGGCTCTTTGGGAATTTAATTCTAAAGATTTATCCTTTTCAGATTTAATTAGGTATTGAATTTGATATTTTGAAATTTGATACCTTATCATCTTGCATAACCTTATTTATTATTTTTCTATCATTAATATTTCAATAATATCAATCCCTGTTCCTTAAAAGAAAAAAAAGTCTTAGTGGTTTTACATATTAGACTAGTTTATTCCAAATAAAAGCAAGGATGGTTACTCTAGTTTATGAGCATTCTCAACTGGAAAATGTCTATTTGCTGCTTTTAGATACATGGACTGAGAGGGAAAATCTTGGGAGCATTTAGTAATTTTACATTTTGGTCAGATTGTAATGGATGAGCAGCAGCGTCCTAATGGAATTCCTGTAACACGGTTTACACTCCAATCCATTTATGCTCAAAGCGATGAAGAGAAGCTTGAATTTGAATATGAATCAGGGAATACAAATATTTTGGTAAGATGGTCAGTTTGAGTCACATTATAAAGCTTCTGAGTTCTAACGTCCTCCAGAAACAAATGTAAAATTCTGGAGAACTTTTTCTGTACAAAATTGCAAGTATTATTAATGGGTTGGGTTAATAATAGTAATGCCCCTTGAATTATACTTATTGTATTATTTTGGCTCCCAAATTGTCAGCTTGCATAATAATGGTCTTTGAATTATGCAATTGTTATAGTAATAGTCCCTTTATCACAGTTATCAAATTGTGTACTTTGTGATGACTTATTTCTATTAAATATTTAGCCCTTTATGATAAAAGGGTCCGTATTGCAATAATTATATAATTCAAAGGCCGTTACTATGTAAGTTGAAAGTTCGGGGACCAGAGTGGTACAATTAGTATTTCTATGGGTCGTTATTATTATTAACCCTAATGGATTTCATAAATCCCTACTATTGTTTTCCAACTTTTTTTTTTGAACAAATACTGTTATAACCTTTAAAATATTTTTCCTTATCCAACAGGGAAATGGTTATACCTCTCAGCGTGACATATCCCATCAGGTATGGAGCATACATTCGTTTTATGATTTTCAGATCTGGTAGGGACATTTGCTTGTTTGTACTTTCATTTTCAGCCATCTTCATTTAGAATTTTAGATCATGATGTGGCACAAGGAGTCCTCACCAGGGCCATGTAAGGTGTCCAGAATCTTTAATTAATTTTTCTTACCTTTGCTTACAGTTCTTTTCTTGTGGTATATTTCTTATATTTGTACGGACGAGTGGTGCATACTTCAATAGTTAGAGGTAGATAACAAATATTTAAGTACACCTAAATTTTTATTTTTTTTCACGGGAAATAAATCTTTTGAAAACTTTAGCTAAACGTCTACTGGCAATGGTAGTCTCTTGAACTCCCCATCCACCAACCTCAGTTTTCTTGTCCAGCAAAAAGAAAAAATAAAAAATGTAAGAAAAATAAAAAATACGGATAGAATCATGCAATGAGTTTAAGGCTTATAATTGATTTTAAATTGCCTTAAAATATTTGAGGAGATACTGGTGGATTATCATATTGGTATTCTGAAGGCTTTTAAGAATATCTGACATTTAGATTGCTAGCAACTGCGTGACGTTTTAGCTTGGTTATTTTATGTTTTATGTGATTGCAATTCATTTGAATACTGCATCTTGCAGGTTGAGATATTTATTCGGAAGTTAAATTCAATACCAGCTTTCACTGCCAACTTGACAGTGGAGTCCTTCAACAGACGGACCCTGTCCTAATGGGTTCAAATTACGTTGATAATGTTTAAAAATGTCTTTGATCTCTAGTACAGATGAACAAATATGATGGTGTTTTTAACATCCTAGACATATTTTCTATATCAATGCTTATAGCCTCGAGAAATTGGTTTGAAAATTGTGATATGGGTTCAGAGAGGGATGTTGAATAGATATTTTGCGTTGCGCCTTTCTAGTTTTTTGCTTTTAATCTCGATTGCTTCAATTTGGCTATGAACACTTTTATTTAGGGACATTGGTCAGGTGTTGGGGCAATTTAGATCCCCATTGAACTACCTTGGCATAGGGCGTTACACTTGGTGCTTCTAGGGGGTGTTCATCGAAACTGCCAAAACCGATGAAACTAATCTTGTTTGGTTTGGTTATGGTTTTAAATTTTTTAAAAGCATTGGTCTGGTTTGGTTCGTGGTTTTAGCATATCAAACCATTGAAATTAAACCAAGCCACGACACTCTTTATATATGAATTTATGTATATATATATAAATACTATTAAATGGACAAATACCGTTATATGCTTTTTATTACCAAAACTCTTTAAATTTGGAATAAAAAATTAACCTGAACTAAATTTTTTAGAGTAAAATATTTTGAACTTGGAACAATTTAGTAAAATTATTTTTGAACTCAATTTTTTAGAGCAAAATTCCCTGAAGTCCTCTGATATTAGAGTAAAATCCCCTGAACTCCTTTAATATTAGTTTTGTTAGAAAAAAAAAATGTTTGTTAGTTTTTTTTTTAGGGGATGACTACGGTAGGGGTGTCTCTACGTAGGGTCATGCCTTAATTATCGTTGGATGGAAATCTGTGGAGAATAACGGGAATCTATGGAGAATCTATTTATATATAGATTCCCATCCAACGGTGAATAGACAGGGCCCTACATAGGGACGTCCCTACTGTAGACGCGCCCTTTTTTTTATTGTTAAGTCTTTATTCTTTTATTTTTAGCTTTTAGGTCCTCAGTATTATTTTTTTATTTCATGTTAATCTCTTTTAACGTTTTCTATCCAAAAATGTTGTCAATTAGTACTTGCTCAAAAGGTGCTCATCTCAATAGTGATAAAATTGGAAATAAAGAGAAATTATTATTTAGAAAAATAAAAATAAAATAAAATTATTATTTAAAAAAATAGATGAGAGATATGCATACTTAGACCAAAATAAAATTATAGATAATGCTTGAGGTATATACTTTTATACCAAATTTTTAATACCAACACATGTGGTATATGATTTGTCACCGTTCAATTAGTGATAATATTTAATCTATTTGTGGTAAGTTTTAACATACCAATTAGTTGGTGACAAGTTACATGCCACATGTGTTGGTACAAAAAATTTGGTACAAAAGTTGGGGTATGTAGTGTTATCTTAAAATTATTATTCTTTTTTTTTTTAAAATTTTTTTAAATAATCATTTCCCTTTATTTCTATATTTATCACTGCTGAGATGAATGAGCACCTTTTGGGCAAGTACTAAATGACAATAATTTTGGATAGAAAATATTAAAAGCAATTAACGTGAAATAAAAAAATAATACTGAGGACCTAAAATTTATAAATAAGAGAATAAAGACTTAATAGTAAAAAAAAACTAACATAAACATTTTTTTTTTCCAACAAAACTAATATTAGTGGACTTTAAGGGGTTTTGCTATAATATTAGGGGACTTCAGGGGGTTTTATTATAAAAAATTGAGTTCAAGTTTAATTTTACTAAATTGTTCCCGGTTCAGGGGGCTTGGCTCTAAAAAATTAAGTTCATGGTTAATTAGACTGAATTATTTCGAGTTCAGGAGGTTTTGGTAATAAAAAGCCACCATTATATATATTGGTTTCTAATCCAATAGGTATTATTTTTTACCTATCTATAGGTATTTGTTTTTTCAATAGTTGGATCATTATCTAACGGCGACTATAATTTTAGTAGGAAGAAAAATAATAAAAATAAATATTCATTATTTAATGTTTTTCTCTCCACCTTTTAACATATAAAGATGTGCGTGATGAATTTTAATTGGACAAAATAATACCTATAGATGAGTTAAAAAAAAAAAAAGTGCCCATATATATATATTTATATATATTTACCATTAAACCGACAACTAAACTATAAACACCCGTAAGTGCTTCCTTAGCAAGTGGACACTCATTAAAGATGGTTTACGATTTATTCTTTTCAATTCATGACTTGACAATGTAAGCCACCGAGCTTTGTAAAGCGTTTATACGAAAGTCGAAATACTACTCGAGCTTCAAAAGAGTATTCATCTCCAAACAATTGTATAATCTAATTATGATGACACTCTACCTCAAGAAAAGTGGGGTGGGAAATCGTCGTTCACTAATTGGTTAAGCAATTATGTTGCTGAAGGGGCCAGGCCAGTTATTCAGCGAATATATTGATGGTAATTATGATTTTGAGGACATGAAAATATAGGGATATTGAAGGTTCTTCAAAGAGCTGTCTGGTTCTAGCCCCAACACCACAACATGTTTGAGACATGTCTCGTTAAGGAAAGACATATGCCAACTGAGGTTAACTCAGTTGGTCCAAACTTTGAGAGATGTGTGTGTGAGTTTGGGGGACTAGTAGTTCACACTTTAGTAATGACGGATGTGTGAGTTATTTTCCTTTATCTTTATAATAAGTGGTAGATATTAATTAAGTCTTTTTTTTCTTTTCAAAAAAAGACATATGATCTGACAAAATGAAGACAAACTAAGCAATCACTTAAATAGATTTCTTTAAGGGTTAGGGGTTGACTCTTAAATCTTTCTCTTTGACTTTATTTACATGGTTTTTATTGTGTTTCTTACATTATTCACATAACCTTTCAAGGATTAAAGTTCAAAGTGGTTTCCCTACAAGGATGACAACTTTTTAGCCAAGCACTTAGGTATTGCCTTTTATTTTTCAAAATGATTTAGAGATTGAAATTGATGTCATCAAAGAGAGACATTGGTTGGATCCATTGAATATTCCCAATGGGATTAGACGTAAACTTCCTCAACGATCCTTACAACCAACTCTCTTGTCCTTGGGACCCTTAAAAAGTGCATCTTGTATTGCATCTAGTGTGGTTATTGTTTTCTTTCGAAGAAATGATTAAAGATTAAAGCTTTCCAGAATTGCTTACATAAGATGAATACTTGTAAAATCCATTCATTAAAAAGGAGAAACTTAGCATCATGTTTGGAAAGACTTTCTTATCTTTCTGTCGCTGACATAAATCGTACGTCACTTGCTAATCCTCTCGATAATGCCCCCAAGCTCCGAAGTGGTAGTCTCGAAATAATTCAAAATATTTGTGCAGAGAAAACAAGCTGCATTGGCAATTAAATAGCATAAATGAGCTCGGCATTCAACATATTGGATTGGATAGTAGGCTGCTACTTCTATCGGTGGCAGCAAGTAAACAATTATAAGCTTGGAGGGTACAATCGATACTCTTCTGACTAGTCGTCTTAGGCTACTATCTCTCTCTTCAACGAGTAGTTTAGGCTAATTTTCAATTAGTTTTTGGCATATTTGCTCACTAAACTTGTCGTGGATTTGCAATGCAGCTCCTAACTTTTTTCCCCCTTTCTCTTATGCAATCAAGTCCCTGAATTTACAAACAATAGCAATCAACTCCAATCCGTTGATGACTTGTCATATTTTGAATAAAATAGAGTATAAGCAAGTTACATGCAATCTTTTTGAATGATACTTTCTGCATTTCACTAGCACCTATTTATTTTCGGACCTGTTAGCTTTAAATGAAAAAATTACGTTTATTTATTTTAATTTAATTTGAATAGGGAAGCATAGGGTTGTCTCGGTACCGGTCTTGTTGGGATATATACTTAGGATTTTGATACTTTTTCTTTTCATATAAAAGAAATACTGGAATTAGGAAGTAGCCTAGATATTTTGGTTGAACAAGAAAAATTAGGGCTGAAGATTAGAATAAGGGAAAAGAGAAATATAAAGAAACTATTGAAGAGGATGAAGTTTCACCCAAGATTCAATAAAGGAATAAGAAATTGCAACTGTTCGGGATAATGTGTACCTGAAAAATAAATAGTATAAATAGCCTTGAAAGCAAAAAAAAAGAAAATCTACTTTTATTTAATAAATAATAATAAATTTAATAATGATTTCTTCTCCTATGGATTTTGATCCTCCTTTAGAGAGTATTGTTAGAGACTTTTTTACGGACTCGGGTTGGCTTCTTCCCCCCGACTTTTAAGGATCATTTTCCAGCCATTGTAGATATTATTGAATCAGTTGTCTGTTTAGATGGTCCAGATGCCTTACATTGGACGGGTTCCTTGGATGACTCTATTTCTTGTTCTAATGCTTATCTTTCAGTTTCTAGCTCTGCAGTTATTTGCTCTTGGGGAAAACAGATTTGGACTTCTTTCGTTCCTCCGACGAGATCAATTTTACTTTGGCGAATTCTTCATAATCAGCTTCCGACTGTGGCTTTTATGATGAGATGAGGTTTTAATCTTCCATCTTGTTGCTACTTTTATCGTTCTTCAGTAGAGGACCTTTGTTATTTGTTCCTCACTTGTCCTTTTGTCCAGCAGATTTAGTCAGCTTTGTCATCCATCTTTCATAATCCCATTTTTCTGGAGGGATCTGTGGTGGATCTCTGGGATAAAGTGCAATATTATTCTTGGAGCCCTCAGCTTCGTGCTTTCTGAAAAGTTGGTATAATCTCTGTTTTTTGGATTATTTAGCATCTTCAAAATCTGGCTATTTTTGAGGATAGGAAACCTTCCATCTCTTTTGCTCTTGCTCTCTTATAACGTTTTATCAGAGAGGTTGAGTTTCTAGTTTCAAGTTCTATATTTAACTCTATGATTGATCTTTTAATTTTGCGGAAGCTTCGAATCAGGGGGAGGCCACTTAAAGCACCTAACATTATTGAAGTTGTCTGGAGACCTCCCCTTTTTTCCTGGGTTAAAGTTAATACTGATAGTTCTACTTTTTGCACTCCTGTCTTTCTGGGTGCTCCGGGATATTTCGGACTCATCGGGGTTTGTTTGCAGTTGTTTTTGTATTTCTTTTGGGAGTATGTTATACTTTTGAAGCTGAGTTGGCAGCAACTATCCATGCGATTAACTTTGCTTGGAAGTATGGTTGGAAGCATCTTTGGATGGAGAGTGATTCTGCTTATGTAGTCTCTATCTTGATAGCTCCTTCCTTAAAAGTTTCGTTTCGATGGAGATCAGCTTGGTGTAGGGCCTTGGGTTACATAGCTAATATGAATTTTGTAGTGACCCATATTTTCCGTGAGGGTAACCGAATTGCTAATGCATTAGCTTCTCGAGCTCCTTCCATTATCTGTTCTACTTGATGGTGGTCGGCTCTCTCTTTTATTTCTTCTTTCTTTTATGACGACTGTATTACGAAACCGAGTTATAGCTTTTACTGATTTTATATTCTGTTCCTGTTTTTAGTCTTTAAGAGTCAGGTTTTTGTCCTCCTCTGATTAGGTGTTCTCCTTTTTCCTTTCCTTTTTATTAAAAGTTTCCCTAATTCCGTCGAGGTTCTCTAAAAAAAAAAAAAATTTAATAATAATTCTTTAATAGAAGCAAGCAATTATGACCCAAATATGGAGATACAGGATTTTCTAGGACCATGGAAATAGAAATCCTATGACATAAAACTATTAAATGAACTATAGATTAAAACTGCGTCTTTTTGAATATAGATAAAACTGCATTTTAAAGTATTATTAATTTGCTCTTTTGGGAACGACATTTTCTGAGAGAGATAGGTATTCTTATACATTGAAATTACCCGATATAATTTTGTTATTATCGCATATAGAAGGTAGTGAATGAACACAATTTAGATAAAACACAAGCAATTTTTTTATCCCAATTTCATTTTCATGATGTTGTTTAATATATATATATACACTAGTTTACAAGTTTTCGTACATTCACGACTAGCTAAGTAAAATAAAATTTTCAATTAATTATATATAATCACAGGATTTTTATTATTTATTTTTTATGAATGGATAATCATGGGATCTTTTGAAACACACACACACACATATATATATATACTAGTAGAATTAGCACGTACCTGTTTATATCATCAAATTGATCCCTTTTTGTTTTGTACTTCTTTTTTCAAAGATTTCATCTAACTTTATTTTCTGAATATTACTTTTTATGCTAGCATAAAAAATAATATAATTATGATAATTATTAATTAGGGATGCAATTTAACCGAAAACTTGTGTACCTGCGGGTATCCACCCCTAATTGTATTTGAATATTCAGGTACGTGGGTTGGGTTCGGGTTTTAAAGACTATACCCGCGCTAGGTTCGGGGCGGGTTTGGGTTTAGATGTACCCGTCCCCAAACTTGACCTGATTATGTACTTGTATGTTATTTTTAAAAAGATAATGGGTAAGGTTTCAATGGAGATTTTTGTTTTTGCTCAATAGATAGGTACTCTTATTTAAACTGAATTTTCATATGATGACTATAATAATATTAGTTATTTTTATAAAAAAATTTAATATAATTAATACCTATATAAATAGGGCGCATCTATAGTAGGACTACTATAAAATAGCCTTATGTAAGGTCATCTTATTTAAGTCGTCCGATTGTAAATTAAAGGTGCTGATTATAGGGCTTAAATTGGATAAAATGAGGCAATAAATACCGGAGTAACCCAATTTTGAACCGGAAAAAGAAACCCCCCTTTCGACTTGAGATTGTACGGAATTTCGTGAAATTGGTGAGATCTTACAAAGAAGGAAAGATCTCTTCAAGCTTGAGTGGAAAGAGGATCGGAGGTCGAGGTCGGAGTGGGGTGGCTCTTCCAGCATTCGTTGTTGAAGCTGAGTAGAAAGAGAATTCAAATTAAAATGCCATTTGGTTTAACTAATACTTCGAGTACTTTTCATACATTTAATGAATCATGTTTTGCGTGCATTTATTGGAAAATTTATTGTGGTGTATTTTGATGATATTCTGATTTATAGCAAAAACTTGGATGAACATGTAGTACAATTGAAATTTGTTTTAGATGTGCATAGAAAAGAAAAATTATTTGCTAATCTAAATAAGTGTACCTTTGCACCGATAAACTTGTGTTTTCAGGATTTGTTGTGAGTACACATGGTATACAGATCGATGAGGAGAAGGTACGTGCAATCCAAGAGTGGCCGAGTCCCACGACCGTAGGAAATGTGAGAAGTTTTCATGGACTTTCTAGTTTCTACCGGCAGTTTGTGAAAGACTTTAGTACATTGGCAGCACCACTTACTGAAGTAATCAAGAAAAATGTTGGTTTTAAGTGGGGAGATGAACAAGAGAAGGTATTTCAACTGATTAAGTAAAAACTGAATAACGCCCCCTTATTGCCTTTGTCTAACTTTAATAAAATGTTTAAAATTGAATGTGATGCTTCAGGTATTGGTATAGGTGCAGTTTTAATGCAGGAGGGGCGATCAATTGCTTACTTCGATGAGAAGCTAAGTGGGGCAGCCTTAAACTACCTGACTTATGATAAGGAATTGTATGCATTGGTTAGGTTTTTGGAGACATGGCAACACTATCTATGGCCTAAAGAATTTGTGATCTATACAGATCATGAGTCCTTGAAACATTTGAAATGTCAATACAAGTTGAATAACTAGTAAAACTAGACAAAGAAATATTTGGTTCATAATATAAATTGAGAACAATAGTATTTTAATACCATAGAATCAAGAAATACAAATATCAAAGAGAAAAGAGTTTTAGAATTCCCCCTATTTGAAGAGATTGAAGGTGTTGAGGTTGTCAATCTCCTCTAAACTTATTCTTACTCTCTTGAATCCTCCCTCAAAGATTTTTTCTCAATAATATCACTCTCTAAATATGAAAAATATAAAGAAAAACTCACAAGAAATTGAAGAAAAAAAGCTAAGAATAAATTATGATGTCGATGTTAATGAGGAGATCGAGAAATAGAGTAGGTTGGAGCATGTCTTCATCTTCTTGTTCCTTTTCTTTCTCTCTTTCCATGGATGCCACTCTCTCTCTCTCTCTCTCTATCCCAACATGTGTTTTACAACCCTAAAGATAGGATTTTAAAGAGGTGGCTCTTGCATACGTAAGGCATGCCGAATATGGACTCTTGGATCATCAAAAAGTTGATCTTAGCTGTCTATTATTAACCTAGGACGTAGGGAGTGGCGGCCATTTTTGGCGCTACAGCACCAAAATTTCCCGAGAGTTAGCACTGCGGTGCCACTTTTAGAGCTGCAGTGCGACTCTGCTGCTGGTCTAGCGCCGCGGCTTCCTAGGTGCGCCATTTCTTTGTTAGAGCTTCGATTTGCCTCATTGTCATTGCGTTACGACCGTATCAAATTCACTTCGATTCCAATATTTGAAAAACTCATTTATGAGGCACAAATTCACCTTAATTTACGTCAAACACCCTTAATTCATTTTCCTATACACACAAACAAGCAAAACATCATAACAACAAGAAAAATAATTGAAACAACTTAATTCGAACACATACCTCTAACAACGAGGCATAATACGAAGCTTTGCTAGCTGGTCTAAGGCTCGTGCGTGAGATGAAGGTTGAATCCATCATAATCTACAGCGATTTATAGCTCGTTGTTAGGCAAATCAATGAGGAGTATGAAGCTTGCTGTCCAAAAATGGTCTCTTACCTGGCTAAGGCCCGGGGACTGCTTGATCAGTTTTCAGAGTCCAAAATCTGTCAAATCCCCCAAGCTGAAAGTACCAATGTTGATGCACTTGCTAAGCTTACCTCCACAAAAGATGCCGACCTGCTTGATGTTATACTTGTAAAATTTCTTGAAAGACCAAGCATTGAGGCCTATAAAGATGTTCAGTCTCTCAAAATTCACAAGCCATCATGGATGGATCCAATTTATTCATTCCTAAAAGACAGCCGGCTACCCTTGGAAAGGAAAGAAATTCCTCGACTTAAGTATCAAGCCGCTAGGTTTGTGTTGCTTGAAGATAAACTATATCGACGAGGCTTCATAAACTATATCGACGAGGCTTCTCTGTGCCCCTACTTCGTTGTGTAGACCATGAAAAGGCTCACTACATCTTGAGTGAAATTCATGAAGGAATTTGTGGAAATCATTTAGGAAGGTTGTTTTTAGCCAGAAAAGCCTATGATGAAGAAGGATGCTATGGATTATGTACAAAAGTGTGACAAGTGCCAACGCTTCTCCAACTATCAAAACGCACCACCTAACAAGCTCACCACTATGAGCTCGCCATGGCCATTTGCTGTTTGGGGAATTGACCCGATTGGTCCTCTACCCCCAGGTCGAGGTGGAGCAAAATTCGTATTGACTACTTCGCCAAATAGGTAGAAGCTGAGCCACTAACATCCATACATTCAAACAAGGTCGTTGCATTCATTGCCAAGTCAATCCTGTACCATTATAGCGTGCCATACGAGCTCGTTTTAGATAATGGAACCCAGTTCGAGAGTGAAGTAATGTTTCAATTCTACGAGCAGTTTGGAATCATTAAAAGCTTTTCAGCTGTAGTCCATCCTCAGTCTAGTGGACAGGTCGAAGCCATCAACAAGATCTTAAAGTAGAACTTGAAAATAAAGCTTGAGAAATCCAAAGGAGCTTGGATCGACGAGCTCCAAAAAGTACTGTGGGCATATCAAACTGTTGGGATATTTGCCCTAAAAAGTAAATTTCTAATTTTACCCTTTTAGTGTAAACAACTTTCTCCTATATGTAATTATGATATTTGCTAGATTAAGTTATCTCAGTTGAATAGTTTATTTATCCAAAAAAGATTCCATGACTTTATTTGTATATAAAGAAACAAACATGATTAAGTATTAATTATGGGGAAACTTGTTTCTTTATCTAAGTCTAAATTAATTAGTTCACAATCTGTAAATAAAGATGGAATACTTTATTTACTAAAGATTATAATATTTGTCTATCTCAATGGGAATAATGTGTCTCAAAATCATTGAAGTGTCTGACTTCTGATAGAAATACTAGTACAACATAAATAAGTTATGTGTATTGAACTGGACTAAGTAATATAAAGAATTAGAGTGCCGCAACTCAATTCTTAGTATTACCACAAACTAGCTCTTAGCATGTAGATCTTAATCCTTGATATTTGATTAGACTTGCTTTTATGGGTTGTAGCCTTTTGATTTATTAAAAGACTAGTCTTTGTGAAATAAGAGGCGAACTCTAGCATATTGGAGGTTATGGCTTATGAATTGACGGGAACACCAAATAGTTAAGGACACTATATATTAATGCCACTTTAAGGTCTTTCAAGATTCATGGAATAATTAAATCTATGATCTTAGTATTCACTTTGTGAATTAGTTGATAATTTTGTTTGAAAATTTTGTCTAAATAGCTGTTGAGAACAAAATTATCGATAGCATTATTTCTTGATAGAAAAATGATAACTTAAAGGTAAATATGTGTTTGAGGGGTATTACGGTAATTTTATCTATTCAACTACGGCATTGTATAGGGATTCTATATGTGGTATAGAATATGCTAGATGGATCGGTTAATCAAGGCTAGTTGATTAAATCTCTATAAAAGGCATGACATTTAATCTAAGAGTGCAATATTGGCCTTTTAGTGGAGTGTCCCATTTACTAATAGTATTTATATAAATACTATAATAAGAGTTATTCTATATTTATTATACTGTTGGAGCTTACATTATTTGGATCCATTAGGTCCCATGTCTAGCTTAACAAAGCTAATTAATTGGTTGGTGGTATTTGTGAAATTAGTTTCATAAAACTGTGTAAAATAATGATTCTACACAGAAGTTAGTATTTTTTATAAATAAGTTACATGAGTTGGACATATTTATAAAAATACACTCAAAGTCTAAATTGGAGAACAAGCCCAATCCTAGTTGGACTAGGATTAGCAGTTTTGGGCCCCATATATAAAAGATATAAAAGAGAAAAAACTGCACAGTAATACATACAGTGCTACACGTGAAACTGATAGAGAGAGAGAGAGAGAGAGAGAGTTCGGCGAAGGCTGAGAAAGAGAGGAGAGAAAAAATTTTCTGCAATCTCACAGTCTCATCTCACGTCCCAGTATTCCAAAGGATCAAGAAAGTGTTCTTGATCGTTCTCCAACAAAGGATTTAACTTGATGCCCACTCGCCTCATCAATTAAGAGCAAGAGCATAGACAAGAAGATCTAGGGTTGGAGATTTGATCACCATCAATAAGGAGATCAAGGAGGAGCATGCTACAAGAGGTAAACCCTAATCTCATCTCTAGGGTTTATGTATCTATATTTGATTTATGTTATACATGATCCTATAATTGATATATGCATGTTTTATGGTTATGAAAATTGTTTTTATGAAAAATTTTAAAACCTAAATCCACTAACTTTTCGGTTGCGTTCATAATATAATTATGTATTTTCCATAGTTTGCATGCATAATATTGACATAAAATTGTATAATCTAGGTTACGTAATTGAGTTTGGGTAATTTATATTTATGATAATTAAATGATTTATGGCGATGAATGATATTTAATTACGTATACCATTGATTTTCGCATGGTGAGAAAACTTGTGGATTGTGATTCTAGCAAAATTAGGTTTGGGTGTTCTTGAATTTTATGTTTGATAGATGCTGGTATTCATTGGAATAAAATTCTGGAACATATTTTCATAAAATTATTTTTAAGAACACCATAGTTTTGTAAAATCTAGAAATGCAACAGAATTGGTCATTTAAAATTTTTCTCTTTACAAAACATTTCGGATCGTGATCTAACATAAATTAACTCTTGATCTAGACAAGAACAATACCCGGATTCACTCCACAATCTTCTTATCTTCCCGACTATTCTCGAAAGCCGTTTGATTGATCTGGTGGGTGGTCACCTTCTTGATTCCTAACAAAGAGATCTGTAGACAAACAAGAAGACAATCTTCTCGAACCGATTTCTCCGGGATGGCCGAAACACCAAGGATGGTGAATCCCCTAGTGTGGCCGATTTTCTCTGCTCTCCCTTTCTCTCTGTTATGCGTGGAGCACTCTTCTCTCAAGAGGTGTTTCACGTGTAACTCATGTTCTGTGTAGTTAGAGAACTTTTCTCTTAACTATAGAGAGATTAGTAAACCCTAATGGGCTTATTGGGCTCAACTGATTATTAAATAACTATTAGGCTTTAATTTGAGCTAGACAGGGGACCAGATGGATCCATAAAGCTCAAGCTCCAATGGACCATATGCCCACAATCATAATTAACTCATAATTATGATTGGGCCTTGTCCATTAATGTCAGGCACACCACTATAGGCTCAATATTGAACTCTTGGACTAAATATCATTTATTTTCTGTGAAGCTTATTATCAAATAATTAGCTTGATCCATTGAGCATATACTATACCTGTAGACGTACCCCAGTGCAATGCCATACTAGTAAGGTGAAATTACCGCATTACCCCTCTAGTACATATTTATCTTTGAGTTGTCATTTTTCATCTAATGGATCATAGTTGACTACAATGTTTGTATCTACTTATACCAATACAGTCAAATTCACATAGTGAATACCGGGGTCCTAGTTTATATTATCCAAGTACTTGAAAAAACTCAAAGTGACATTATATGCATGGAGTCCATCATGAAAAATGTTCTACACATTTCATGTACTTTATCTTCCAAGATATAGGAATTCGAACCATAAATCGGAACTAGTCCTTTAGTAACTCAAAAAGATAAAACACATGAAAGTAAGTTTGTTAATCACTAGGATTAAGGTTTTCTACAATAGTGCTAGACTAGTGAAATTAGAAATTTAAGTTACGACACTTAACCTTAAATTCTAATTCACTCAGTCCTATTCGATGCTATTATAACTTTCTTATAACACACTAGTGTTTCTATCCGAAGACTCACTTCGATAATTAGAGACTTCATTATGAAAATAGACAACACTACATTCTATGGCATAGTAAAGTATTCCATCTTCAATATGCGGAATGCGAACAATTTAATTTAGACATAATGAAATAAAGAATATAATGTCTCCCACATATGAACTCATCATACGAATAATTCTTTATTACTCATTATATGTCTTGGAATCTTTAGATGTTTGCATAAGATAAACATATACATTACATGCAAATCAATAGGACATAGATGAAATAAAAATTCAAACATAGAATTTATTAACAACAAATAGATAACAAATAATCCGATAATAAATTATTTATAATGTCAAAATAATAAACTGCTTTATAGGACATTATTCTAACAATCTCCCACTTGGCCTTTAAAGTAGATGTGACATATTACGTAGTCCCATTCCTTCTAGGTGGTCCTTAAATACTTTAGTAGCCAAAGATTTGGTAAAAAGATTAGTAAGGTTCTCTGCAGACGCTATCTTACTCATTATCACGTCTCATCTTAGAACAATTTTTCTAAGTACATGATATTTCCTTTCTATGTGTTTTCCCCTCTTATGGCTTCTGGGTTCTCTGAAGTTTGCAACTGCTCCACTATTATCACAGTAGAGTGTTATAGGTTGCTGTGCTCCAGGTACTACCTCGAGATCCATAAGAAAATTACGAAGCCAGACCACCTCTTTAGCTACTTTAGAAGCTGCCACATATTCGGCCTCTATGGTTGAATCCGCAATACAAGATTACTTGATACTCCTCCATATAATGGCTCCACCATCAAGAGTAAAAACTAAACCAGAGGTTGGTTTTCTAGAGTCTTTATCAGATTGAAAATCCGAATCAGTATATCTAACAGCTGTTAGATCTTCTCCATAATATACAAGCATATAATTTCTAGTTCTCCAAAGATACTTTAGAATATGCTTGACTGCACCCTAATGTTCAGATTTTGGATTGGATTGGTAACGACTTACAATCCCAATAGCATAACAAATATCTGGTCTTGTGCAAAGCATGGCATACATGAGACTTCCCACTGCTGAAGCATAAGGAATATTTCTCATATGTTCTTTCTCTTCTTCTGTCTTAGGAGAATTCTCATTAGATAGAGTAATTCTTTTACGAAAGGGTGTTAAACCTTTCTTGGAATTTTGCATTGCAAACCTAACCAGTATTTTGTCTATATATGAAGCTTGTGATAAAGCTATGCGTTTGTTCTTTTTGTGTCATGGAATCTGTATTCCTAGAACATAGCAAGCTTCACCTAGGTTTTTCATATCAAACTGTTGTGCTAACCAGACTTTCACTAATGATAATGATCCAACATCATTCCCAATGATTAGAATATCATCAACATATAGTACTAGAAAAATCACTTTATTTTCCTGAATTCTTTTATAGACACAAAGTTCATCTACGTTTCGTTCAAAACTATAAGACTTAATAGCTTCATCAACTCTTATGTTCTAAGATTTAGACGCTTGCTTGAGTCCATAAATAGATCTCTTAAGTTCACAAACTTTTCTTTCCTGGCCCTTTTCAACGAATTTCTCTAGTTGTATCATATAGATACATTCATCAAGATTGCGATTCAGGAATACAGTCTTGACGTCCATTTGCCTTATCTTATAATCAAGAGATGCATCGATGGATAAGAGTATGCGAATAGACTTGATCATAGCAACATGAGAGAAGGTCTCTTCATAATCGATATCTTCCTTCTGTGTATAATCCTTTACAACTAACCTTGCCTTGAAAGTCTCCACTTTCCCGTCTACTCCCTTCTTTCTCTTATAGACCCACTTACACCCAATGGATTTTATCCCTTCAGATGGATCTACAAGTTCTCAGACTTTATTAGAGTACATGGACTCTATTTCAGATTCCATTGCCTTTTGCCAGAGATTTTTATCAACATCATCCATTGCCTCATTATAGGTATAAGGATTAGATTCTTGGTCACAAGACTCTCCTATTCCCAAGTATCTTTCAGGTTGTCTTACAATTCTCCCACTACGACGAGGATCCGATGAATGTCGAGTTTCAAGTGATTCATCTTTCCTAAGTGCTTTCTCAATCTTATCTTCTATAGATTGGCTGATAACATCATCAGTTAATTCTTCAAGAACTAACTTACTTTTGGGCTTGAAATCTTTCATATAGTTTTCTTCTAAGAAAGTAGCATTTGTTCTCACAAATACTTTCTTTTCTTCAGTACTATAGAAATAATACCCTCTCGTTCCTTTTGGGTAACCTACAAATAGACACAATTCAGATCGTGATTCCAACTTAGTCATTTTTCCTTTCAGCATGTATGCTGGACAACCCCAAATATGGATATGATGCAAACTAGGTTTATGTCCCCTCCATAATTCAAATGGTGTCTTAGGTACTGACTTAGAAGAACTCTATTCAGCAGGTACATAGTGGTTTCTAAGGCATAACCCCAAAAAGATGTGGGTAATTGTGAATAACTGAACATCGACCTAACCATATCCAAAAGTATCCTATTTCTTCTTTCAGCAACAACATTTAGTTGAGGCATACCAAGTGCTGTGAGTTGGGATAGGATCCCATTATTTGTGAGAAATTCAGAGAATTCCCCATAGAGGTATTCACCACCTCGATCCGATCGAAGGGTCTTTATGTTCTTTCCTAACTACTTTTCAGTTTCTGCTTTGAATTCTCTGAACTTTTCAAAAGAATCCGATTTGCGTTGCATTAGGTAAACATAACCAAATCTAGAATAATCATCCGTAAATGTAATGAAGTATTCAAAACCTCCTCGAGCTTGAATANTGCAATGAGATGCTTTTAGGTTGAATAAAGAAAAGATTATTCCTATGAGTACCAGTACAAATAAGACTTTTATTCTTTCTAATAGAAACTTTATTGTCAAAATGAATAGAATAACCTTGTCTCATCAAACAAGAAATAGAAATCAAATTCCGTTTAAATACCGGAATATAATAACAATTCTTTATTTCTAAAAACCTAAAATCATCAAAATTCAAAATAACATCTTCCATTGCATGAGCTTTAACTATTGAGCCTTCTCCCAATCGCAATGTGAACTCTTCACTAGTGAACTTCCTAGTTTCCTTGAACCCCTGCAAAGTATTACAAATAAGGTCAGTGGCTCCTGAATCTACGATGCAAGAATCGGTAGAATCAACCACATGACAAGCCTCAATAAATAACAAATTGTCATTACCTTGTTTGTCCTTGCCGTTGGTCTTCTCCTTTGCCTCTTATTGCTTTTAGACATTGATGCAGTGTGGATGGTAATACTTGGTTATGGTAAATCTATAGTCTTCCAAGCAGCAAATGATAGGATATGTCCACTGTTGGGATATTTGCCCTAAAAAGCAATTTTCCAATTTTACCCTTTTAGTGTAAATAATTTTCTCTTATATATAATTATGATATTTGCTAGATTAAACTGTCCCAGTTGAATAGTTTATTTATCTGAAAAAGATTCCATGACTTTATTTATGTGATGCCCAAGATTCTTACATGCATAATAAGCCAATAATAAACATGTTCATATTGCATAAAAGACATATCATGAAACTAGTGTCAATTTCATGGTAAATTGCTTAAGCTGATTGTTAAATATTTTCGATATGTATTATCATACTAATAGTTGTTGAAGTGCTCCCATGTAGTGTAAAGGCTCAGTACCCTGAAAGAGAAAGCTTGGTGTGTGAGAGGAACAAAGAATACATTCATGAATAATAATACTATATGCACATGCATTAAAATCATGTCTGTTGATAACTTGGTCAAATAGTAGTTTTTCGGTAAAATGTATTTTTCACGCTTTTCAGAGACGAATTCACTGTGCGTTTAACACGTCAAATAGCTCTAATTTAATGTTTAGGACTCATTTATAGCATTTTATTTGTCGGCCCTAGGTAAGCACGAGGTGGCAGTCACTATACTAAATTGGTGTTTAATTGCACTAAACTAGCTTAGATTCAGCTTAATCGCGTAATGCCATTTTTGTGCATTCTATTAATTGGGCAATTATACTATGTTTGTATTATTAATTGGAGTCTAATTGACTTTCTTTTTATGTTTAATGATTGGTTATAGGGCTAGGTTCCACCAGATTACAATAAGATTGGTCATGTGGGATTATACGTCAAAGTATGACTAGTTTTCACCTTTTAAGCTAGGTTTCACCATTTTGGTCTACAATTGGGTGTATAGGATGGACCAGTAACGTGATCAGTATGCTAAGGATGTTTTAGAGCTGGACACATGGAAAGTAAGGTGCAAAATTCCTAAAATACCCCTTAGAACTTAGGTTATGCCATTTCTTAGTCATTAAGTATCACTTTTGGACCAAATCTGGTCATTTTCTTCTCCTTTCTCTCCAGCCACGACCTAAAACTCTCCCACCCATTTTTAGACTTCTCTCAGCTCCCCTTAACCATTTCCAAGAGTTTCCAAGGGGTAGAACTCAATTTGGAGCTCAAGAAATCAAGATAGGTCCAAACTAGTCAAGGTAATTCTACTAGTTCTCCTTCCTAGGTTTTGTTTTCTTATTTCAATTATCCACTTGATACCACTTAAATAATGATTCCTATAGGTCCTCTTGAGTTTTAAGATCAATTTCAAAGCTTTGGAAATTAGTTTTGTGGAAGTAGAAGGCAAGAGCTTCAACAAAAGTTCAAACTAGTCAAGGTGAGCTTTTTATGGAATTTAGAATTGGTAATTTATTTCTTTTGCTTTAGCTCTTAAATTAAAGCTTTTGTTTGATGAATAGAGGTCCTAGGAAACCTTACACATTGCTGGAAGAATAGAATTTAAGTGGAGGATTAAAGTTAGACTCAAAGCCCTAAAGTGTTATAGTTATAAATTTAAGTATTTTCATGTGTAGTAGATTATGTTTTTCTATTTGTAATCTGATTTTTTTAAACTTGTAGTGTATATTTTATGGATCCTGTTATTTATTTCACTCATTTGGTGGCCGGTTATGATGACATACAAGTGCAAAATTAGTTTTAAACTTTTTTCTAATTGAAAGGAATTCAAGTACACTTAGGTTGCTCTAAATGATCCTCTTTGAGTTGTATATGTGGGAATTGGATTGTTGATTATTATTACAGGTCTTAAACCACGATTTTAATCATGTGGGGATGTCCTAAAAATAGGAGAGGTGCTGTCCAAATATTTTTAAAACCAAATAGCACCATTTAGAAGCAAATGGACTAGTTTTTATGAAAGTAGGTGACATTTTGGTTTATTTTGTGATTAGGCTTCCTTATTTTGTAAAAGTTGTGATTTGGTCTTGTGCTTGTTTTCTTTAAGTATTTTACATTGTAGTGATCATCTTAGTGATAAAATTGACATCAGGTCTTCCACACACCTCGCCACAGAGGATACTAACCTTTTCCACTATCTTTTCTAACGGACACAAAGTAAGTAAAGATTTATTTTAACTGCATCACAAGAACAGTAGTGGATACAAGATGTTTTCCTACATGCTTGTGTGTATTATATTAATTATCTGTTTTTCATATGGTTCTTATAAAGTTTACGAAAGGCATAAGTACAACATGATCATTTAAGCATGATTTTCAAATCAGTGACGTTTTCCACGCATTGGATTGAAAGTAGTACCATTGTACTAATTTTTACGAGATATATTTTAAGTACAGTGTTTAGTCTATCTGCGTTGGGTTAGTATGGTTTGCACAGGCATCCTTCCCGCATAGGTAGGCACGGCTTACCGACTGCCGGGACTGAGCATTGTACTATGAGATTTATTAGGTGCATTACCTAGTCAGTCTGCGTTGGGTAGGTATGGTTCACATTGGCCATGTGTTTCCTTCCTGCATAGGTGAACACGGCCTACCGACTTCCGCGACTTTGTAATGTATTCAAGTGCCCTATAAAGAAATGTTTTCTAAGAAAAGTGCATCAAAATGAAAGTTATGAAAGAAAGAGTATAATAAGAATTTCTAGAAAGTTTATGCATGAAACACATTCACGAGCATGCATGATCTTTACTTACTGAGCATTAGCTTATTTAGTTCCTGTGATGCAGGTGAGGAGATATGTGATGTGTAGAGTTGCTGGTTGGCTAGCACGCTTTCTTGTCACCATGATCATATAGATGTAGACGAGCTTGACTTGTGGGCGGCGTTTTCTTTGTGTTTTGTTATTCTAGTGTGTTGTAAATATTACTGCTGATTGCAAAATAAACTGATAAGGAGTTTTTGGTTGTATATTTTGTAAAGACACTTTCAAAAAGTAATGCCACGCGGTTTCTTTTGTTTTTAAAGCTTGAAAAGTTTAAATTTGACCCAACTTTTTATAAAACTAAAGATATGGTTTATGAAAGGATAATACTTCATAGTTTGACCTACAGAGTCATATAGTTAAGCTAGGGGGTGTTACAATTTATATATAAAGAAATAAACATGATTAAGTGTTAATTATGGGGAGACTTATTTCTTTAACTAAGTCTAAATTAATTAGTTCACAATCTGTGAATAAAGATGGAATACTTTATTTACTAAAGATTATAGTGTTTATCTATCTCAACGGGAATGATGTGTCTCAAATTATTGAAGTGTCTGACTTCTGATAGAAACACTAGTACAACATAAATAAGTTATGTTGATTGAACTGGACTAGGTAATATAAAGAATTGGAGTGCCGTAACTCAATTCTTATATTACCACAAACTAGCTCATAGCATGTAGATCTTAATCCTTGATGTTTGACTGGACTTGCTTTCATGGGTTATAGCCTTTTGATTTGTTAAAATACTAGCCTCTATAAAATTAGAGGCGAACTTTGGCATAGTGGAGGTTATGGTTTATGAATTGACGGAAACACCAAATAGTTAAGGACACTATACATTAATGCGACTTTAAGGTCTTTCAAGATTCATGGAATAATTAAATCTAAGATCTTAATATTCACTTTGTGAATTGGTTGATAATTTTGTCTAAATAGCCATTGAGAACAAAATTATTGATAACATTATTTATTGATAAAAAGATGGTAACTTAAAGGTAAATATGTGTTGGAGGGGTATTACAGTAATTTTATCTATCTAACTACGGCATTGTATAGGGATTCTATATGTGGTATAGAATATGCTAGATGGATCAGTTAATCAAGGCTAGTTGATTAAATCCCTATAAAAGGCATGCCATTTAGCAAAACTATAGTTGATTTGATTGTTCGATGAATTAATTATAATGAAGAATATGGATGCCAACGGGTCAAATTTGGGGCAAGTATGGCTATTCTGCCTCTATACCTGTGGAGAAAAATCAAACCCATACCCGCCATATTTACCCGTTTAAATTAGTAGGGAGGGTTCGAATATTCCTTACACGGGTAGACGGGTACCCATGGATACCCATACCAGGTAAAAAATTTAAAAAATATATATTTGAATAATTTGAAAAATAAAAAGAAATATGAATTAACATAACCTAGGTTAGATTTTGTGTTTATGAGATTATAATCAAGATCAACATAAGGTATTTCTCAAACGTAATGCTTTTATTAATTAATTCTAGAGTATTTACTTAAGTTAATTAATATAAAGATGTTATAAGTTATTTGGTATTTATTATGCTATTGGAGCTTAGATTATTTGGATCCATTAGGTCTCTTGTCTAACTCAACAAAGCTCATTAATTGGTTGGTGGTAATTGTGAAATTAGTTTCATGAAACTGTGTAAAATAATAATTCTACACAGAAGTTAGTATTTTTATAAATAAGTTTCATGAGTTGGACATATTTATAAAAATACACCCAAAGCCCAAATTGAAGAACAAGCCCAATCCTAGTTGGATTGGGATTAATAGTATTAGCCCCATATATATAAGATATATGGGAGAGAAAAAGTGCATAGTAACCCTAGTAGTGCTACATGTGAAACATAGAGGGAGAGAGAGAAAATTCGGCCAAGGTTAAAAAAGATAAGAGAGAAAAAGTTTTCTGCAACCTCACAGTCTCATCTCACGTCCTAGTGTTCCAAAGGATCAAGAAGGTATTCTTAATTATTCTCGAACGAAGGATACCTACTCGCCTCATCAACCGAGAGCAAGAGCATTGACAAGAAGATGTAGGGTTGGAGACTTGATCACCACCAATAAGGACATCAAGGAGGAGCACGCTACAAGAGGTAAACCTTAATCTCATCTATAGGGTTTATGCACCTAGATTTAATTTATGTTATACATGATTCTGTAATTGATACATGCATGATCTATGGTTATGAAAATATTTTTCATGAAAATTTTAAAACCTAAATCCGCTGACTTTTCCGCTGTGTTCATGATGTGATCATATGTTTTCATAGTTTCCATGCATATATGATTTTTCCTAAGTGTTAGGTCAAATTATCAGCACAGTTGATGGTATCCCGATCTTAAATCAATATTGAAAAATACTGAAGCACCTTGTAACTGATCAAACAAATCATCAATTCTAAGGAGAGGATACTTATTCTTGATTGTGACCTTATTTAGCTCTCTATAATCAATACAAAGCCTCATTGTCCCATTTTTTTTTTAACGAACAAAATTGGAGTACCCCATGGTGAAAAGCTTGGACGTACGAAACCCTTGTCAAAAAGCTCCTGCAATTGTATCTTTAATTCCCTCAACTCTACTAGAACCATTCTATATAGTGTCTTTGAAATAGGAGTTGTACCAAGTAGTAGATCAATTACAAACTCTATTTCTCTGTTAGGTGGTAATCTTAGTAGATCTTCTGGGAATACCTCTAGAAATTCATTAATCACTGGTACTTCTTCTCGTTTCATCTTTAGTTCCTCTCTGATATCCATTACATTTGTTAAATAACCAGTACATCCTTTCTCAAGTAACTTCTTTGCTTTTATCATTGAAATAATTGGTACACTTTCTTCTTAGAAGACCCAAGAAAAGTAAACTTCTCTTCACCAGATGACTGAAATACTACTTTCTTACCATTATAATCAATACTAGCATGATACTTAGATAGCCAATCCATACCCAAAATCACCTCAAAATCTTGCATATCCAACACTATTAAGTCTACCCACAATTCTCTACCATCTATCTGTATTGGACACACTCTCAAAACTTGACCAAAATATAGCACTTTCTTAGATGGAATAGTTACAAAGTATCTTAAATTTAAAGTTTCAAGTGATCTGCCCAATTTTCTCACATATGCTGGTGATGCAAATGAATGTGTAGCTCCTGAATCTATTAATGTATTATAGAATATCAAAGATAGAGATCTCACCTGCTACAACCAATGGATCAGTCTCAGCATCTTTTGCAGTTATGGTAAACACACGAGCTAGAACTTTCTTTCGTTCACCAGAGGTGGAGGGACAATTTCTAGAAAAATGTCTTGTCTTGCAACGTGTATAACATGCGCTACTACCTAAAAGACATTCACCTTTATGAGGCTTTCCCTATTTGGGACATGTAACTTTCTGACTCGGAGTAAATTGCATTTGTTGACCTATTGCTGGGTACTTTGAAAGATCTTATCTTTGTCCTTGACCCTGTGGGAATTTCCTCTTGCCTCTATGAAACCCTGGCTGACTATCTTTTCTCAAATTTGTATTTCTCCTTGCCATGTTTATGTTTCTTCTAATTTCTAGTACTTTTACCACCTTCAATTCGGCTTCTTCAACTTCAAGGGCTTTCTCTGTAACTTCTGTGTAAGGTACACCTTTCCTTGTAGATATCTTAATATCCCTATATATTTATGCTTTTAGCCCCTGTAAAAACTGATTTACTTTCAACTCGTTGGTACTCACTATATGAGGAGCAAAGCGGGATAGCTCATCAAATTTCTTTATATAGTCACATACAGACATACCACCCTACCTCAGATTAGTAAACTCAGCTGCCTTTGCAAATCGATGAGCTTCACTAAAGTACGTCCTATAAAAGATTTCCTTAAATCTCTCCCAGGTCAATCTGTCAACATCAGTGATTGACTTCATAGAATCCCACCAATGCCTTGCATCCATTTGGAACATATAAGTAGCACAAGAAACTTTCTCCTCCTCAGGGATTCTTATATAATCAAAGATACCCTCCAAACTCCGAATCCACTCCTCAGCTAATTATGGATCTGTTTCACCTTTAAAAGCTGGAGGTTTATTCTTCCTGAACCTTTCAGAAGCTGGTTCATGGTTTTATTGTCTAGCTACTACTTGTACTGGTAATTGTTCCTCTCTTCTTTGATCTCGTTCTATAAGCCTCTCTATTTGTTGAGCATGTCTCTCCACTAATTCAACCAATCAATGTATAGTAGTATCTTTGTCATCCTCTTAATCAGCCCTCTGTTGGCTAGTCTGACCTTTACCCCTCGGCATGATTTCCTGTATAGTGGCCCTTTACTTACAACTAAATATAATAGCCAATAATAATATATGAATCAAACTTATATTACAGAAATAAAGTGCACATATGAAAACAATTAGACTTAGTAGTTGACTGAGCTTTCTGTCACATGATCGTACATATATAGGTAGTATTCAGAAAAGACTAAACTTCTACTCTGTTACCATAACTGTAACACCTCTGGCTTATCTATATGACTATATAGGTCAAACTAGGAAGTGTTATTCTTTCATAAACCATAACTTTAGTTTTGTTCAAAAAATTGAGCCAATTTAAACTTTTCAAACTCTAAAACAAAAAAAGCTATGTGGCATTACTTTCTCAAAGTGTATTTATAAAATGTACAACTAAAAGGTCCTTATTAGTTTATCTTACCATCAGCAGTAATATTGACAACATATCAAAATATCGAAATACAAAGAAAACATTGCCCACAAGTCAAGTTCGTTCACATCTGTATGATCATGGTGACAAGAAAGCGTGCTAGCCAACCAGTAACTCTATACATCATATATCTCCTCACCTACATCATAGGAACTAAATAAGCTAATACTCAGCAAGTAAAGATCATGCATGCTCATGAACGTATTTTATGCATAAACTTTATTGAAATTTCTATTGTACTCTTTCTTTCATAACCTTTCATTTTAATACACTTTTCTTAGAAAACGTTTTTTTATAGGGCCCTTGAGTACAGTACAAAGCCGCGGCAGTCGGTAGGTCGTACCCACCTATGCAAAAAGGAAACACATGGTCAATGCTAACCATACCTACCCAATGCAGACTGACTAGGTAATGCCTCTCACATAACTTATAGTACAATGTTCAGTTCTGGCAGTCGGTAAGCCGTGCCCACCTATGCGGGAAAGATGTCTGTGCAAACCATATCTACCCAACGCAAACAGACTAAATAATGTACTTAAAATATATCTTGTAAAATCAGTACAATGGTACTACTTTAAATCCAATGCGTGGAAAACTTCACTTCTTGAAAATCATGCTTATGTCTTTCATGAACTTACAACAATTGTAGGAATAACATATAATTAATATAATACACATAATCATGTAGGAAAACATTTGTATCTACTACTGTTCTTATGATGCTATTAAAATAAATCTTTACTTATCTTATGTTCGACAAAAAAGATAGTGAAAAGAGTCAGTATCCTCTGTGGCAAGGTGTGTGGAAACCTTATATGAATTTCATTACTAAAATGATCACTACAATGTAAAATGCTTAAAAAAAATGACTACAAGACTGAAATCAGAACTTTCACAAAAATCAAGAAACTTAATCACAATATGAACCGAAAGCATACAAGTGATATGAGGTAACTAGCATTGAAAGCTGATTAAAATCATCAAAACATGAATGCTAATTCTTTAGTACAAAAATGATCCAAAATGGCACATACTTTCATAAAAACTAGTACATTTACTTCTAAATGGAACCATTTGGTATTAAAAATATTTGGACAGCACCTTCCCTATTTTTAGGACATTCTCACATGATAAAATCAAGGTTTTAAACCTGCAATAACATTTCACAAGCCAATTCCTACATATACACCTCAAAGAGGATCATTTAGAACAACTTAGGTGCACTTGAATTCCTTTCGGTTTAGGCAAAATTTAAACCCACTTTTATACTTGTATGACATCGC
This sequence comes from Trema orientale, assembly GCA_002914845.1. NCBI lineage: Eukaryota > Viridiplantae > Streptophyta > Magnoliopsida > Rosales > Cannabaceae > Trema > Trema orientale. Next base: position 347,825 of record JXTC01000294.1, read on the forward strand.
AACTAACAAGTAAATGATGTAATATACATAAAAGATCAGTGTCTTACACATTTCAAGTAAAGAAATCAAATTACCAGTGTAGAAAACTTATTCCAACAATCAAAATACTTGAATCCACAAATAGTAAACTTTGGGGCTTTAAGTCTAACTTTAATCCTCTACTTGAATTCTATGTATCCAGTATTATATAAGGTTTCCTAGGACACTTATTCATCACATAAAAGCTTTGATTTAAGAGCTAAAGCAAGAGAAATAAATTACCAATTCCAAATTCTACAAAAAGCTCACCTTGACTAGTTTGAACTTTTGTTGAAACTCTTGCCTTCTAATTCCACAAAACTGATTTTTAAGACTTTAAAATTGATTTTAAGACTCAAGAAGACCTAGAGGAATCATTATTTAAGTTTTATCAAGTGGAGAAATGAAATAAGAAAATAAAACTTAGAAAGAAGAACTAGTAGAATTACCTTGACTAGTTTGGAATTATCTTGCTTTCTTGAGCTCTAATTTGAGTTCTACCACTTGAAAACTTTGGATATGGCTAAAGAGAGTTGAGAGAAGCCTAGATAGTAGCTAAAGTGGTTCAAGTTGTGGCTGGGGAGAAAGAGGAAACAAATGACCAGATTTGGTCCAAAATCAATACTTAATGGCTAAGAAAAGGCATAACTTAAATTCTAAGAGATATTTTCGGCATTTCATGTAAGAACCGACTTTTTAAAACAGTCAAAAAGGGTCTTTTGACCAAAATTTATTAAAAAAAAAAAAAAAAGAATTTAAATATATGTATATATGTTTCTTTTTCTCTCTCTCTCTCTCCCGTCAAACTCTCTCTCTCAGCTCACTCTCTCCCTCTGTTTTCTCTCTTTCGGCCGAAGACCGAAGCACGCCGCAAGTCGCCGTTCGAGCTCCGTCCGCCAGCAAGGACCGCCGGCGAGTCTTCGGCAGGCCACTGCGCCCCTCCGCCGGCCACCTGCAGCCGCCACCGGTCAACATCTCGCCGGAAAACACCATTTTTACTGTTTGGAAGCTTTTTGGTTTTTTGGCCGCTGGCGAAGATTCCGGCCACCAAACGACTCCAAACCGGTCCCATTGGATTCGTATCGTCGCAAGGGTCGTCAAGGTATATATATCTCGACCCCATACTGTCCGGATCAAAATTTGCCATTTTTGGGTTTATTGAGTTTAAGCTTGATCTTGTTAAATCCGGCCGTTAGATTGTATTTTTGACTTCATATTTGGAATGTACTAGGAAAATGGAAAAGTTTGATATATATATTGTGTTATTTGGTGATCGGCACGAAAATCACGATCGGACGGTCCCGATTTCGCCTCGTTTTGCATGCCACCGGCCCGGTGTGGGCCCGGGCCCGAATTGGACAATTTGGATGTCTAACCTAGCTATTTTGGGTGCTAGGAATTCAACGAAGAGGTCCATTCGTAGAATTGAAGCTCCGGTGAGAAGTTGGTTTTTCGCAAGAAGACGATCGAGGGCTCGGAATTGGTTCCCGACCCTCCGGGCGATCGTCAACGACGCCTCGAGGACTCGATAGCGTGGTATCGCTATTTCGGTCGAGGTAGGGACTCAATTACCTCTGTTTTATATCGTTTTCGAATAAAACTTATTTTCTGCAACATATGAGAACAAATATGATTTTTAAACTGTTTGAATATCTGTGATGGGAATTGATTGTATGATGAATATACTGTATTGCTCTGAGAATTTTCTGAGTGCAGGTTATTTTGGGTATATCAAAATAGGGCCGTTATGCTGCCCGTTTTTCTGTAAAATCCTATTATGCATATTTTACTGAAAAACCAGAGTACAGTAGTTTTTATACTTCAGTTCTGTATTGCACGTGTCATAGGATCATACATGAGCACCATGTTAGCATCGTGGGTTTACAGTGTGGCGCTGCGTGCCCCACCATCGGTGCAGAGTCCGTAAACCCGCGCGGGGTTTGTTACTTCTGATTACCTCCCCATTGATAGGCATAGGCAATACGGTTGCCCCTCCAGGTTTGGTAGGCGACACATGGGTGTCCCCTCCGGGTATGGGCTTAGGTGTCAGACAGGCTGTTAGGCATACTTAGTGCCATCATCCTGAGTTCCACAGATGAGAGGATGAGAGCTCATGGGTATGGGTTGATTTGTGTCATGTGCATATGGATTGATTGGTTTTGATTACACTGCTTTATATATGTATATATATATATGGATTTCCGGTTTGGATTATATATGTATGTATGTTTTGGACTAAACTAACCATGCAGGAATTTTCCATCACTTAAATATTTTCGATCGAGGTAATTGTTTTCCTACTGGGCATTGTATGCTCACCCCCCTACCTTCCTCCTCAGGTGGTGTTCAGTGCGATCTTGGTGATCAAGAGGAGTAAGAGGCCATCTTGACTGTAGTTCGTTTCTTGGTAATGCTAGAAGTCTACTGTTGTGGTGTTTAGACTATTTGGAATTTCGTATTAGCATTGGACCAAGATTACTACTTCCTAATTTGTCTGTGAACTTATGTATGCCATCCTGGTATTGGATAATTACTGTGGATGATGATGATGCTTGGACTTATATTTGATTTTACCTTTTCTAATTATTATTCAGTCTATGTTTAATGGTGTATACGAACTGTGGGAGAGGTTCACGGGATGAAATTCTAAATATTTTATTTTAATGGACTGTTTACAAAACCAAAACTTTTTAGACATTTTTCAAATAAATCAAGGAATTTCCCATCTTTGTGAAATTCCCCTTCTGCCACTGGCCCGGGTTTTGGGTCGTGACATTTCACACCTTAAATTTCCATGTGTCCAGCTTTAAATCACTCTTGGCTTACTCACCACATTGTTGGCCATTCCCATACACTCAAGTGTAGACCAAAATGGTGAAATCTAACTTAAAAGGTGAAATCTAGTCATACTTTGACTTATGATCCTATATGGCCAATCTTATTGTAATCTGGTGGAACCTAGCCCCATAACCAATCATTACACATAAAAACAAGTCAATTAGACTCTAATTAATAATACAAATATAGTATCAATGCCTCACTAATAGAATGCACAAAGATGACATTACACGATTAAACTGAATCTAAGCTAGCTTAGTGCAATTAAACATAGTTTAGTACAATGATTGCCACTTTGTGCTTACCTGAAACCAATATATTTGAAAATGCTAAAAATGAGTTCTAAACATTAAATAAAAGTGATCTGACCTGTTAAACATACTGTGAATTTGGCTTCGAAAAGCGTGAAAAATGCATTTTATCGAAAAACTATCATTTGGCGAAGTTATCAACAAACTTGATTTTAATGCATGTGCACATTGTATTGTATGCATGAATATATATTCTTGTTCCTTTCACACACTAAGCTCTCTTTTTGAGGGTACTAAGCGTTTACACTGTATGGGAGCACTTCGACAAATATTAGTACAATAATACAGATTAAAAGCATTTAACAATAAAGAATGAGCAATTTACAATAAAATTGATACTAGTTACTTGATATGTCTATTATGCAATATAAACATGTTTATTATTGGCTTATTATGCATGTGAGAATCTTGGGCATTACAACAAGGATGAGCGAAAATGTCTCAAAACTAAAACCATGTCTGCATTTACCAAAGCTTGGTCTTATTTTCTCAATGCTCGCCTCATGCCTGTATCTCATCAAAATGACATCACCCCCGACCACATTGTCCTACTTTATGCCATCATCAAGGGCTTATCTATCGATGTTGGGAGTGTGACTCGATGCTCCATCTTACATGCCATTCGTAAAGTGAGAAATAGAATAGCATGCCCGTCGTTAATCACTGAATTATGCTCCCAAGCGGGAGTTGTTTGGGCACCCAATGATGAGTTAGTCTTCCCTCAACATGTTCTCAACCGCCTTGCCTTGGTGAGATTGTTGAAATATAAGTCTGCCTCCCATTCTTTACCAGGAGCCTCCTCTAGTAGGCAGTGCACCATTGCTTCAGGACTTGATACTGTAGCCGAACCCGATGAAGCAGACGAAGAGTCAGACTCTGATTTTCATGATGAATCGAGCTTTATGCTCTAACAGTTGACCTTAGTGGAACAAGGCCTCAATGAGCATCGTCAGGAATTCCAATAGCTTCAAGTGTACCAATAATGGTGCCACCAGTGGGCGGACTATCAATCCAACTGCATCAACATGTTTGCCACTCACTTTGGCATGAATACAACATAATTTTCAACGCTGCCAAGACATCCGATGTACCCACCGATGCAACCACCACCACTATCCTCCCCTCTGCCCGCATCAGGAGGTCACCCCGATGTGGACCCTCCCATGGAGACCGACTGAGCAGTCTCCCATCAGATATATGTTTCCCACCTTACTCTTTCACTGTTTCATGCCTTGAGGACAATGCACCTATTAAGTTTGGGGAGAGTTCATTTCATTTCACTTTTCTGTCTCTTTTGTTTTATTATTTGAGTCTTTTGTGTTAAATTTTTGAACTTCTTTTCTCTTTCTTTTCTTTTATTGTTTGTTTGTTTTGAGCTTCCGAGCAAGGTTAAAGGTCGATGATATGATTGAGAGCATGCGCGTAATAACTCTTTAGAAACATTTAGTATCAGGACTATTTTGTGCTCAAATCTATTATGGTTTTGCTTTGTGAACAGTTCTTGAACACTTTTTGCACGTAGTTATGAGCATTTTTGCCCTAAATTACTTAGAGTAGTTTATGCATGTGGCTTAGTAAAATAGTTGGTCTCACATCATCTTAGAACTTGTTTAATTGTCAATTGAGGCAAAATCCTAGATAGCATGAAATTTGAAGAAATAATGTAGGCTATTTTTGGACTGGTTAAGCCTTTCAAGCCTACCAGTTAAATAGAATATCTCTAGTCTTCCATATTGAGCCAATTCCTCATCCCGTTTCATTTCATAAACCCAATAAATAATTCTTACCGATAAATATTTTCCCAAATTACTTTACCTCACACCACAGATTCAAATTAAGAACTTGTTGTGAAGTGTGAGCGAATGATAAAAAAAAAAAGGGGGGGGGGGGGGAGTCTTTTGAAGGAAGAATTTTGGTTACTTCAAAATGGTAGCCATTAAAAAAAAAACAAAACAAAACAAAAAAAACTGAAAGAATGAAAATGGGTCAAAAACTAAGCTTGGGGAAAATTGTATTCACTGAGCAAAATAGGCATCCATGGTGTGATTTAGCCTAAATGACACCGTTCCTTCCACCTATACCCTAGCTCTGCGAACAAGCCGATTAAAGACCTATTAATCCTCGATTTAGTACTATTCTACATTTGTGATATCCTGAATTCTAAAACGACGCTCAATTCCTCACATAACTAAAAAGCCAATATAACATGATTGCATATATATTAATGCATTTATAGGCGTATAATTTCAAGTTTTGGCACTAATTCACTAAGATTACTAATCTTTATTCTCTAAGAAATTTTACAGTGGAATGCTTCGGAATTCGCTCTTTGGTACGAGTTGACGTATATAAAAAGAATTTATGGTGATATATATTTGCATATTGTTATTGACTAGTACTATTTTATTTCTTTTCTGTTAAAGTGATTTTGAATTAAAATAATGATTAAAGAAACCAATTAATTACATTTCTCATATAATTTTCTTTATTCTTGTTTTATAAGCTTACTTGTTGTAGTAGATATAATTTTGTCTCATTACTCAATTGTTAGGTGAAATTTATTGTTATTTTATTAGTTAAAAAAAAAGAAGAAATAAATATATGGTTATATCTATAAATGTTAAGTCAGTTATTATATTCCGTACTTATATGATCCACTCAAACACAATATTATTCGGTTGTTCACCACTAATTCCACCGACTATCTCTCTCTTCCATCTTATATTTCCTTCATTGGAATAATTGAGAGAGTTATTGCTCTGCCGTTAATTTTGATAAAACAAAAAGGTAAGTCCACTTTTAACTATATAGAAGTTTGATTATACTGTGAAATCTTTTTTGCCATTTATACATATATATAAGATATGTGCAATCATAGTTAAAGCAGTGAGCTCTTTCTATCTTGGAAATATGTTGCTAAAGAAATATTACTTAAAGATCGTGGAATTGGTGTTGGTTATTGTGATAAGCATTATTCTTATAGATATTTGTACACCTTGAGTTCTTTTGACTTTGTCCACCGAGGTTGAATAAACCTTTGAAGTAATTGGGCTTTTTTTTTCTAGTTTGCTATGGTTGGATTATATAAAGATTTTTGTCAAGTTAAGTAATGAATGTTTTACGTTTCATGATGGGTGTGTGTTTATAATCAATTATAGTTTGCAAAGTTGATCATTTTTTTAGTTATATGTGAATTTTTAGAGAGGCATGTTACTTACCTTAAATTGTCATATTTAAAATATTAGTCCAGATTTCTCATTTTATAGATTTCGTAACTCGGTGTATGCCTATTTAATTTTGTATGTTTTTAACTAGTGTGTTTAGGCAGATTATGTTATAAAGCTAATTATTTGATATTTTGGAGCCTTGAATCAAGAAACTTATTAGAAATTTAGTTAATTACAAAGAATGTTTGACATAATAATTTACTTGGCATTGCGTGCATATTGATTAGATAAATTTTATTACTTAAAAATAATAGGGTCACGTCAACCGTACCTTGAGCAGGGGCATTTCACAGAAAATCACATGAAAGTTTGAGAATTGAGGTAAGTAACGTTACACCTGCAATGTAGAAAATTATTTGTTTCTGTGAACTTGTGGCCTCTATGAATTATATGAAAATTGTATATGTTATTCTATTATGCCTGAAGCATAAACATCTTAATTTGTTATTTTGACATACATGAGGCATGAACATGCTGTGTATTTATATTTCCTGACGAGTATTGGTGAATAGGGTGTGGCGGGCCAGCGCCCAAATATGTGATATGGTTCCTTCGGGGACACTCTCTAGACACTCTCTGGTTCCTTCGAGGACACTCTCTGGTTCCTTCGGGGACAATATGGTTCCTTCGGGAACACTCTGACGGCAGTATGGGGTGGACCTCTGCTGTACACAGAGGGGATTTTCTGGGGCTCGAGACCTCCATATTGCTCATGATATGTTATATGCTCTCTGAGTGGCTCAGTATGCGATTCATGGTCTTGTCAGGAAATACAATATACACAGGGATCCCAATCATATGATTATCTGTTCTCTGTCATGTGCACTCTGCATTTGCATATGTTACTTACTGAGTTTCATACTCACTCATATTCTTACATTGCAGAGGGTACTGCTGATGTTTGAGATTAGAGGAGGAGCACCTACTTTCTGACCGCAGCTTGTGTATATGAGCATTATGACGCTGTGGTTTTCTGACTGAGAATTTTGTATCTGTTTTGAGTGTGTGTACATTATGTATATTTTATGAGAGGCCCACTTTGCCAGGGTGTACATATGTATGCATCAAAGTATGTATAATTATGAGTGGACTTTTCCCTTTCCACCCAGAAAGTTTTAAAAAGTTTTAAATTTTCACTATTTTTGTCAGTTCTAAGTCGAGTAGGGTCTCCTGATCTCACTAAATATTTTTACGAATATCTCTTACGTACGTGTGTGGGATCGAGGGATGTTACAACATTAGTGGAGATTGACATGAAAAGCAGGCTTATGAGATGATTGCATCAATTCCACTGAGACATTTTTGATTTTGAAATCTAAGTCTGCATAACGTGATCCGATTGATAGGGTAAGTGCAAGCAACTATTTCACACACGCACCAAGAGTGTTAACTGAGTGAAACCACTACCCAAGTTGACAATCTAAACTTTTGTGATTCTTTACTTTTCCATAGAGCTATAAATTCTGTTGAGAGTTTTGAGACCAATTTAACCTCACTCAGAAGCTCTGTTTACGTTATCTTATTTTTGTGTGGTTTTAGTAAATATTTTCGTTTGTTTCTTTTATTGTCTCAGCTCGAGGACGAGCTTTTGATTAAGTTTGGTAGAGTTTGTTAAGTGGATTTGACACATCACTTTAGCATCCTTTCAAGCTTAAGAATTGCTCGTCTTTCAGCTCTTTTTATCCGATTTGTTATTTTTAGTATATATTTCAAGTGAGAAGTCATTGAGAGGAGAATACCAACTTTTCAAGTGAAATCGAGGCTAAATCAAAGTAATTGTGATCAATCACGAGTGAAAATGAGTAAATGACATCTCAGCAGAGTGTAGCAGCATCATTAAATGGGAATAAACTGGGCAAAACTGGGTGCTGCAGTGCCAAGTTCCAGCAACTTGGCATCGCGGTGCCAGGAAGTGGCACTGCAGCATTGATGTTGCGGCGCCGCAGCGCCATTTCGTGGTGTCGTCTCCTAGGTTTTGTGGCACCGCAGATCCACAGTATGGCACTGTAGCGCCAGCCTCTCGACCATCTCAGCATCGCAGCGATTGGCGGATTGTCTCTAGTATTTAACCTCTCTTGAACTCAACTAAAAAAAGAGAGAAAAAACCTAGCAACTAGAGTTTTTTGGAGAACATTTCAAGGAGAAAATAACAAGAATACGGGGGTTGAAGAAGAGATCACCAAAGTGGAAAAGCTTTAAAGAGTTTTTCTTTCTCTTCCTTTAGTTTTACTCTTCATTTTCTGCAATAAATGTGTATAAGCTTTATCATTTCTGTTATGTTTGTCCTTGTATAACTATGAACTAAACCTTATTTCTAGGGAAGTAATCAAACCTCTAATATAATCTAATTGCTTTGTTTTTCTCATTTATTCTTGAATCCTATTCATGAGTTAATTATTCTACTTTATGCTTAATGCATCTATTTACTTGGCTGCTAAATAGACTTGTTGAGTGAAACCTCTATAAACTTAGAAAGGGGAATTTAGGTTTGGACATAGGTTGAACAATATAAGATTGCCTAGAGTAGGGTGAGTTTTCATAAGATAGGAATATATCTATGTAACTTATGCAACCTTTGTGTGAGAATTACCAAGCTTAATGAGTCTAATCAATTTACGTTAGGAGTAACATATTATCTTGTTTAGATATTTTCACTCATGTCTTGGAAAGGAGTCTGTGAATACCATTGAATTCTCGGTTGTTAAGTCTAAATAGATGATTGAATGATGAGGAAAACTAGTAATTGGAAGAGTTAGAGGGTAAACTACATCCCTAAGCCTTTTATCATTGTTATTAAAACTATCTTTGATTGTTGAGTTTTGATTGCTATTATTGTCTTTTATAGTGAATTTACATCTTGATTCTTATTCAATACAACCATTTATTGTCATTTGGATAAATTGACAAATGGTTATGATTATTACTTAGTATTTTTGAATTGTTTGCTCCTCGTGGGATTCGACACTCTTTTACAATTTATACTACTTATTGTGACCCATATACTTGCAGTTTGTGTGTTAGAAATAGCCTAACAGTTGTTGATGATTTTTCTGAATTTTCAAAGGAAGAAATCATAAACGGTTTTACTAATGAAACTGTTGATTCAACGGAACTAGTTGTTGCAACAACCGAATCTGCTGAGAAATCTGATGTTACAACAATAGAACCACAGGCAGTATCTTCCAATCCAAAAATTCCTGAATTATCCATGAAGGATGATGAGTCTCTTGAGAATCTTTCTAAAAAAGAACCATCCTCCAGAGTGAAGAAAAATCACCCAATAGATCTCATTCTTGGTAAGCTTGATGATACCATGGTCACAAGGAAAAGGTACATAAATCTTGCTCAATATGTTTGTTTTATTTCTATGGTTGAGCCTACGAATCTCAAATAGGCTCTACTTTATGAGTTTTGGGTAAAGGCTATGCAAGAAGAGTTAGAACAATTTTCTCGTAATGATGTTTGGACTCTTGTTCCTAGACCTAATCATACAAATATCATTGGTACCAAATGAATTTTTAAAAATAAGTCTGATGAATTTGGTAATGTTGTGAGAAATAAAGCAAGATTGGTTGCCCAGGAATATACTCAAATTGGGGGCATTGACTTTGATGAAATATTTGTACCAGTGGCTAGATTAGAGTATATTAGATTACTTCTTGCAATAGCTTACATCATAGGTTTCAAATTATACCAAATGGATATTAAAAGTGCTTTCTGAATGGTATTTTGAATGAAGAAGCCTATGTTGATCAGCCCAAAGGATTTGAAGACCCATATTTGCCTAATCATATTTTCATATTAAAAAAGGCATTATATGGGTTAAAGCAAGCTCGTAGGTCTTGGTATAAGAGATTGACAATTATTTGATTGAAAGGGCTTATAAGAGAAGGGGAGTGGACAAAATACTTTTTATCAAACACTTTGATTCAGGTATTATCGTTGCTCAAGTATATGTGGATTATATTGTGTTTGGCTCTACCTCTAACTCTAAAGTGCAGGAGTTTGTCGTTCAAATGAAGAATGAATTGGAAATGAGCATGGTTGGAGAGCTCACATATTTTTTAGGTTTGCAGGTCAAACAGCTTGAGGATAGCATTTTCATTTCTCAAGCCAATATGCCAAGAACTTTGTTTCTAAGTTTGGACTTGAAAAAGCCAAACATTTTCGTACCCCCATGAGCACAACGTTGAAGTTGACAAAAGATGAAGGAGGGGTAAGGGTTGATCCAACATTATACAAAAGCATGATAGGTAGTCTTCTTTACCTTACTACTAGTCGTCCTGATATATGTTACAGTGTTGGTGTGTGTACAAGATACAAGAGTAATCCTAAGGAATCTTACATTACTGATGTTAAGAGAATTATTCGCTATGTGAGTGGCATTCTTGATTATGGTATTTGGTATTCTAGGGATACTAATGTGAATCTTGCAAGATATAGTGATGCGGACTAGGCAGGCAGTGCAGATGACAGAAAGAGTATAAGTGGTGGTTGTTTCTACCTTGGAAATAACTTGGTTTCTTAGCACAACAAGAAACAAAATTAGATTTCTTTGGCTACTACTGAGGCTGAATACCTTGTTGTTGGAAGTTGTTGTACACAACTTCTTTGGATAACAGATGCTTACTGACTATGGCTTTGATATAGATGTTATGACTATATTTTGTGATAATACAAGTGCTATAAATATTTCTAAAAAGCCAGTGCAATATTCTAGGACAGGGCATATAGACATCCGTCATCATTTTATAAGAGAATTGATTGAGAATAAAACAATCATTTTAGAATATGTTGAGACTGAAAAGCAAATTACAGATATTTTTACCAAAGCCCATGATTCTGTAAAATTTGATTCCTTAAGGCAAGCCTTAGGAATCTGTTACGTTTAAATTTTTTTTTTTTTGTGTTTTGTATTTTCCAGTTTCAGCCAAAAATATTTCTTGTGAACAAAAAGGTGCTGATATAGATAAAAAGTTTATAAGAATTTAGATAATATCTTTTCAATTTTTGTTACAAACTAAATTGTTTATTTATTTTAAATTATTGTTATTTTGATATTGAAATCTCCGAGTCTTTAAATCTTGATGAATTTTTTGGAGCAATTTTTAGCTGACCAACTTTTATCTAACGATCTTTTGAAACCTAGCTGTGGAACAGGTCCCATGAATAGAAAGAGCTACCTACTCTGAAGTGTGAAAGCCATCCTTGAGTAATTTGGGCCTCTGTATCACCAATATGGATAGGATAATCTACCACGGAAAAGAGCTACCTCAGAGATAGTGTGAAAGCTATTATCATGGGTACTTAAAATAAAGGTAGTGAATAAATAAAAAAAAAGGTGCCTATTGGTAAATAAAAAAAAAGCTAGGAATTTTGAGAAAATTGAAAAAGGTAAGTCAGTTGGTTTTTTATCCAGTTTATTCATCTTGATTTTATAAATAAGGAGTTTTATTTGTCAAAATTTTTAACAATTTATTATAATTTTAAAATCTTTTTTATTTCAAGAATAAAATTGATATAGTCTTTTTTATTATCCTCTTTTTATCGAAATTATATCTTGAGTTTATGAAAATATATTGGCTGAAATTATGTTATTTTTGTGAGTGCCGTTTTTCTCTTTGTAAATATTTAAAAAAAAAATTAGGCAAATTTATTTTTAGGAAAGTCAGCAATCTGATTTTTATCTTGCTGCAATATATCAAAAACTTTCCTATTTTATTCCAATCAATCAGTCTCCTGATTTTGTGTTTGGGAAATCACCAAAAATTCTGATTTGAATTTTGAATTTCTCAATTTGATGACTGATTGGTTCTATAAATGTGGGTTAATTTTTAACCTAATTTTTTCTCTCACTCACGCTCACTCTATCTCTACTTTTATCATTCTTCTTTCTCTCTTCTTGTTTTTGCCTTGAGTTTTAGATTTTTTTTGTCAACAAAGGTGAAGACTCGTGGTGGTGTTGCTTCAAAGAAGCTTCTAACTTCTTCACCTGCTGTCAATGAATCCTCCAGGTTCGTCCTCTGCCTCGGTCGAAAAATCTCAACCTGAGGTATCAAAGCTGGCCACTTCGCCACCCAAAGTGGTGGCACCTTCTACTCTACCTCCAGTTGAACCAGAACCCGAGCCCATTAAAGAAGAATCGGCTGAGGATTCTTCTCAAGCCTAGATTGAAGATGATGGTGGTTCTGATGATGAAGCTGAAGATATTACCTGTAGCACCCCCTAGCTTAACCACATGACTATATATGTCAAACTAGGTAGTGTTATTCTTTCTTTCATATATCATTATTTTTATAAAAAGGTGGGCCAATATTCAAACTTTTCAAACTATAAAACAAAGAAACTGCGAGGCATTACTTACTTAAAGTCTCTTTACAAAATGTACAGCCAAAAAATTCTTATCAGTTTATCTTACCATTAGCAGTTATATTTACAACACACCAAAATATCAAAATACAAAGAAAACATTGCCCACAAGTTAAGTTCGTCTACATCTGTATGATCATGGCGACGAGAAAGCGTGCTAGCTAACCAGCAACTCTATATATCACATATCTCCTCACCTGCATCACAGGAACTAAATGAGCTAATGCTTAGTAAGTAAGGATCATGCATGCTCATGAATATATTTCATGCATAAACTTTCTAGAAATTCCCATTGTACTCTTTCTTTCATAACTTTCATTTTGATGCACTTTTCTTAGAAAACATTTCTTTATAGGGCCCTTGAGTACGTTACAAAATTGTGGCAGTCGGTAGGCCATGCCCACCTGTGCAGGAAGGAAACACATAGCCAATGTGAACCATACCTACCCAACGCAGACCGACTAAATAATGCACCTAATAAATCTTATAGTACAATGCTCAGTCCCGGCAATCGATAAGCTGTGCCCACCTATGCGGAAAGGATGCCTTGGCAAACCATACTTACCCAACGCAGACAGACTAAATATTGTACTTAGAATATATCTCGTAAAATTAGTACAATGGTACTACTTTAAATCCAATACATAGAAAAATTCACTTCTTTGAAAATCATGCTTAAATGATTATGCCATGCTTATGTCTTTCGTAAACTTTATGACAACCATACGAAAAACATACAATTATTATTATACATATAAGCATGTAGGAAACATCTTGTATCTACTACTGTTCTTGTGATGCAGTTAAAATAAATCTCTACTTACCTTGTGTCCGGTAGAAAAATAGTGGAAAAGGGCCAGTATCCTCTGTGGCAAGGTGTGTGGAAGACCCGATGTCAATTTTATCACTAAGATAATCGCTACAATGTAAAATGTTTAAAGAAAATAAGCACAAGACCGAATCACAATTTTTACAAAATAAGGAAGCCTAATCACAAAATGAACCAAAATGTCACCTACTTTCATAAAAACTAGTCTATTTGCTTCTAAATGATACCATTTGATTTTAAAAATATTTGGACAGCACCTCCCCTATTTTTAGGACATCCCCATATGATTAAAATCATGATTTAAGACCTGCAATATAATCAAGAATCCAATTCCCACATATTCAACTCAAAGAGGATCATTTAGAGCAACCTAAGTACACTTGAATTCCTTCTAATTTAGACAATATTTAAAACCACTTTAACACTTGTATGACATCACAACCAGCCAATAAATAGATGTAATATACATAAAAGGATCAATGTCTTATACATTCCAACTCAAGAAACCAAATTACAAGTGTAGACAACTTATTCTAACAATGGAAACACTTGAAAACACTTGAATCCACCAATAGCAAACTTTAGGGCTTTAAGTCTAATTTTAATCCTCCACTTAAATTCTTTGTTTCCAGCCATAAACAAGGTTTCTTAGGACCTTTATTCATCAACTAAAAGCTTTGATTTAAGAGCCAAAGTAATAGAAATAAATTACCAATTCTAAATTCCACAAAAAGCTCACCTTGACTAGTTTGAAGTTTTGTTGAAACTCTTGCTTTCTACTTCTACAAAACTGATTTCTAAGGCTTTAAAATTGATCTTAGGACTCAAGAGGACCTAGAGGAATCATTATTTAAGTAGTATCAAGTGGAGAATTAAAATAGGAAAACAAAACCTAGGAAGAAGAACAAGTTGAGTTACCTTGACTAGTTTGGATCTATCTTGCTTTCTAGAGCTCCAAATTGAGTTCTACCACTTGAAAACTCTTGGATATGGATAAGGGGAGCTGAGAGAAGTCTAAAAATGAGTGGGAGGGTTTCAGGTCGTGTCGGGAGAGAAAGGAGAAGAAAATGACCAGATTTGGTCCAAAAGTGATATTTAATGACTAAGAAATGGCATAACTTAAGTTCTAAGGGGTATTTTAGGAATTTTGCACCTTACTTTCATGTGTCTAGCTCTAAAACATCCTTAGCATACTCACCACGTTGCTGGTCCATCCTATACACCCAAGTGTAGACCAAAATGGTAAAACCTAGCTTAGAAGGTGAAAACTAGTCATACTTTGACCTATAATCCCATATGGCCAATCTTATTGTAATCTAGTGTAACCTAGTCCCATAACCAATCATTAAACATAAAAATAAGTTGTAACCTAGTCCCATAATCAATCATTAAACATAAAACTAAGTCAATTAGACTCCAATTAATAATGTAAACAAAGTATCAATGCCTAATTATTAGAATACACAAAGATGACATTACGCGATTAAGCTGAATCTAAGCTAGCTTAGTGTAATTAAACATAGTTCAGCATAATGACTGCCACCTCGTGCTTACCTGGGGCCGAGAAATAAAATGATATAAATGAGTCTTAAACATTAAATTAAAGTTATTTGACGTGTTAAACGCACAGTGAATTTGACTCCGAAAAGCGTGAAAAATGCATTTTACCGAAAAAACTACTATTTGACCAAGTTATCAACAGACATGATTTTAACGCATGTGCATATAGTATTACTATTCATAAATGTATTCTCAGTTCCTTTCACACACCAAGCTCTCTCTCTGAGGGTACTGAGCATTTACACTGCATGGGAGCACTTCAACAAACATTAGTACAATAATACAGATGAAAAGCGTTTAATAATCAGAATGAGTAATTTACCATAAAATTTATACTAGTTACTTGATATGTCTATTATGCAATATGAGCATGTTTATTATTATACATGTGAGAATCTTGGGCTTCACATTACCAGCACTGATGAAGAAGAAGAAGCTGGAGATGATGAATGTGACAATGAGGATGATCAATCCGAGTCTGATGATACACCTCCAACACCTATTGTAACTAAAGCCCTAAAATCTGTTATGGCTACAAAATCGATTCCATCCCCGTCTGTTGCAACACTGCAAAAATCAAGAAATCTAGAGAAACGAAATCTATTGCAACAAAGGATGCTACCTCCGAATCATCAAATCCTGATAATGTTGCAACCACTGTCAAAACCACTCCTTCAATCGAGTCCAAGAAGCCTACTGTAAAGAAGACTGAAGCTTCGAAATCTTCAAAGGCTTCCAAATTTGTTGCAACAATTTCTAAACAAGTTGCGACAACTGTTGTCTCTATTCTATCCGCCCTTGTTCTAGTTGCAACAACGCC
The DNA here is from genome assembly GCA_002914845.1 of Trema orientale. Lineage (NCBI taxonomy): Eukaryota > Viridiplantae > Streptophyta > Magnoliopsida > Rosales > Cannabaceae > Trema > Trema orientale. The sequence goes on from JXTC01000294.1 coordinate 363,797, forward strand.
ATCCAAAGCTGCAACAATTTTGAAGGGAACTGAAGAAGATCCATCCAAAGCACAATCCAAAATTTCAGAAGAACCTGAAATTTCAGAAGACAATGATGATGATGAACTTGAGATTGAAGTGCCTGAACCATCAAAGGACAAGGGCAAAGCTGTTCAATCCGACACTCCTGAGGGGTATGTTGTTTCTAAAGCCCATTCTACTTCGTTTTATACCATTGAGAATGAAGCTTTGATGAAAGATTATGAAAAAAGTACTTTTATGAAAGAAACTTCAATCTGGATTCATTTAAGCCTTTAAGCATAGTCAAACTTCTTAAGGATCTTTAATGGATGAAAACCGTAACTGGCTTTGAGGGGTATGTTCCTAGAATAATCCAAGAATTCTATTACAATATACTTGAAGATATGGCTGACCAATGAGTCCTTTTTATTAGAAATTCTATATTAGGGGGTATGTATACGAGTTTTCTTTCTTGACTATTGCTGATTTATTGGATATCCCCATGGTGGAAGTAGATGAGTATGAGAAAGACTATGCAATTGACAATGTGGCATCTAAATTACTCAGTGATATCACTGTTTGGCCGAATGATTCACATGCTTTGAAATCTTGTGAGCTGACCTACAAGTATTCTATCTTGCACAAGATTGCTCTACACAACTGGTGGCCAATAACTCATCAATCCACTGTTGCCAAAAATTTTGCATGTCTATTGATTGATATTGGCACAGGTTTTCAATTCAATCTTTCTCAGATTATTTTTCATGTGATCTATGACCTTCATGGAGGAAGAAAGAAGAATCAGAAGCTACCATTGCCTCACCTAATTTATGGGATTCTTCAACAATAATATCCTCTGAAGCTTTCTAGTGATTTTCTCTCTCCATTTCTGCCTATTGTTTCTTACAGGTTGAAGGGCAAAGAAGTTACTGAACCACCTGTTGCAACAACTGCCTAATCTAGGAAGAAGACAGTTGCTGCCAAGAAGTTCTCACCTGTTACAACACCTTCTATTATGGTGTCTCAAGAGTCTATGGAGCTAGAGAATCTGAAACCTGATCAGGTCAAGCAGATTGAGCGACTGGAGGCCATTGAAAAAGTGCAAAAAGAGATTCTTGACAGATTGACAGCCGTCTTTGCTGCTCCATCAGTTGTTGCTCCTCATCCTTCTAGATCTTCCCAACCTGATGTACCGATATCTCCACCTGTTGCAATAAGTCCAAAAAAATAAGCCAAGAAACGATACAAGAAGACACAGATTTGATCTTTTTGTTTGCCTTGCGGGAGCTTGGTGAAAGGAGGTTTCTTTTTTTTTTGTTTGCAGAAACTTGTTTTCATTTGTTTTGGATTTAAGACTTTATGTTTGTTTGGTTATTTTGTTACTTTTGCCCTCTTTGGACAAAAAAAGGAGATCATGAGACTTTGTTGGCTATTTGTTTTGAGATCATGACATTATATTTTGTTTGGAGATTATGAAATTTTGTTTTCAGAGGGAGCGTTCTATGATTTATATCACATTCTTTGTATTGTGATTTTGAGGAGGAGCCTTTTTTTTTTTTTTTTGATGAGAAAATTTAACCATCTGTTTTGCAGGTTTTAATACTTGAGTTCTTTATGTTCTTTCTCATGTTAATTTTGTCAAAAAGATGCTAAAGGGGGAGATTGTTAGGTCCAAAAGTTTGGCACTCTAAATGGCAAAGTTTTGAGAACTAAAGTTGATAAAAGAGATGGAGAAGTTGTTACAACAAGTCTGAAGTTATTACAAGTGTTGTTCTATAACAACCAAACCTTCCGTTTTTCTTTATATGGAAACCTTCTAGAATGTGCCTAAACGTGCTTTGTTTCCATATTTGATGATTTTGGTGATAATGTTGGTGAAATATAAATGGAATTTCGTGTATAGCTGTTTAGGATATTTCCTATCAATTTTTAATCAATTCCTTTTATATTTACCATATATATTATTGATTATTTCCTCATTCTTTTGTCCTTATTGATATCTGATTGCCTCTTATTAATCAATAAATTTGGATAGGTTTCTGAAATGAATATATAAGGATTTTCGTCCTTAATTATTACTTGATATGTGATCATCAATTAATTAAGTTTCCATTAGTTAATTGATTTGATTTACTGAGTTGTTGTGATTAGTTTTTCTGATCTGTTGCAACAACTCCAGATATTTATGGAAAGATTAGTTAATTTTCTTAAATCTTGGCATTTGATTGATATTGATTGAGATATGATTTTCTAGGTTAACTGTCAATCTTTGGCAGGTTAATTTAAGAATTCCAGCTGGCCAAATCGTGTCCAAATCATATCCAAAGAGAAATCATGAACCTAGACATATTTCTAGTAATTGTTCAGAAAGTTGTTGCAACAACTTTCTTTCTGGCAGATTGTAACATTTATGGTATGATATTGAATTTATTATTAATTCTTTCCATATTTGATTTCAGCCAATTCACACTACCTTGGACAACCATGGAGACTGAAATTCACTTATAAAAGCTATGCTACTCTGAAGAATTTTGTACGCACTTCATTGAGAAAAATATTCTTAGAGAGAGCTTTTATTTGTAAGGCATAGAGCATGTTCTGTTGCCATTATGAGACTTAGAGAACTTTAGGGTTTTCTAGGTATTTTATTTGAGTGCATCTTGTTCTGTCGGAGGAGATAGATCTGAACCAGTGAAGGGAGTTCACTTGCGAATGATCAACAAGATGAGGGGAGCTCGCTAAACAAGATTAGTAGAGTCGTTACAACACATTGCAGCAATTGAAAAGAAGGAGTCTTTTATTGCATTATTCAATTCGTATTTATAATTTTTATACTTTACTAATTTGTTTAATCTCTGGGCGTGCCTGATGGTATTTGCTGGAATAAATTTCCGGAAAATATTTTCACAAAATTATTTTCAAGAACACCATAGTTTTGTAAAATCAAGAAACGCAGCGGAATTGGTTGTTTAAAATTTTTCTTTTTTACAAAACGTTTCGGATCGTGATCTAACATAAATTAACTCTTGATCTAGACAAGAACAATACCCGGATTTGCTCCACAACCTTCTCGTCTTCCCGTCTATTCTCGAAAGCCGTTTGATTGATCCGGTGAGTGGTCACCTTCTTGATTCCCAACGAAGAGATCCACAGAGGAACAAGAAGACAANTTCTACAATAGTGCTAGATTAGTGAAATTAGAAATTTGAGTTACGGCGCTTAAATTCAAATTCTAATTCACTAGGTCCTGTTCGATGCTGTTATAACTTTCTTATAACACACTAGTGTTTCTATCCGAAGACTCACTTCGATAATTGGAGACTTCATCAATTAAATAGACAACACTACATTCTATGGCATAGTAAAGTATTCCATCTTCAATATGCAGAATGCGAACAATTTAATTTAGACATAATGAAATAAAGAATATAATGTCTCCCACATATGAACTCTTCATACGAATAATTCTTTATTACTCATTTCATGTCTTGGAATCTTTTAGATGTTTGCATAAAATAAACATACACATCACATGTATATTAATGGGACATTAATGAAATAGAATTTCATAACATGGAATTTATTAATAACAAATAGATAATAAATAATCCAATAATTATTGTTTATAATGTCTAAATAATAAACTGCTTTATAGGACATTATTCCAACAGTGCCCTCATGGAGTAGGAGAGGTTCGAATCATGTTAAAATATCTTGTATTCATTTTTTGTTTTCCTGTTCTTGTTACAACATATACACTTATCATTATAATAACATTTCATACACATGTTACAATATAATTAATTAATTATTAAATTAGTCAATTAATTAATTGCATATATTGCAACAATATTTCATGCACATGTTACAACATAATTAATTAATTATTAAATTAGTCAATTAATTAATTATTTGGTAATACCTAAAAAAGATCTTACACTTCTATCTAGACCACAAATCAAATAATTTTTAGCTTTGCATTTTTGGAGATCATGATTTTATCTTTTTCATCAAAATCTGTATGTGTTTTTGCAACCCAAATATCACCTTCTCTTTTCTTAGGAATGATAGGACCATTCATAACAATATATCATAAATCATAATCCATAGATAAGAGATAACATTCCATTCTACTTTTCCAATAGTTAAAATCGGTTCCATTGAAGAATGGAGGTTTGGTAACAGAAAACCCTTCGTTTTGAGAATTCACTGGGTAAGCTTCCTCAAGACGATTAAGTCAATAATATTCAAAGATTTGAGCACCAAGCACTGATGCCAATTGTTATCCCAAGATTAGCTAACCCAAGAGGGGGGGTTAATTGAATTTTAAAAACTTTTGCAAACTTTTCTAATAAAACAACTAGAATATGCAAATAATGAATAAAGCAAGTAAAAATAGCAAGTAAACAAATACAATCTCAAAGTAAATAAATTAAAGAGGTAGGGATAGAGAGATTACAAACACTATTTTTACGAAGTTCGATAAACACGACGGTTTATCTACATCCCCGGCCCTCGACAACTAGCTTTGAGCTTTCCACTATCGGATCAAAATTGTGGGCTTGACCGACCCTTGTACAAATAGAGTGAATTCTTCTTAGGCACACTCAAGTCTTTATAATTGTGACATCCACACTTCTCACAAATTATAATAGCCAATGATAAGCATGTTGCATTGCATATGTGGTTATTACCTATTTATATGCATTGTTAAAAAAAATTAAAAAAAATTAACTACGAAAATTTCACTAAAGATCCTAATTTTGCACATGCATTTTTGACAAAATTTTTTGTTGTAAAGGAGTATGGTATCCTCAGTAGGATAAACTCAGTTAGGACTTATTATTTTAAGGGATTAATTAGTAAAATTTTTGAGTTTTAGAATACTATTTATTTTATATAGTATATGTATAGGGTCTAGTTTAAATGCACTTTGTTTTAATTCACATACAATAAACATATACAAGAAGGGTGGCAATATACATAGAAGACTAATTTCTAATTGGCTATAATTGTTAGAATATAAAAGTATAATGTGAGTGGAAGTAATGTATTAGAACTAGTGATTGATTATTATTATTTATTTTTTTAGTAACTTTTTGTCGGCATAAGTAATGACAATCTATTAGCTTGATGTCAATCCTTGTATCATAAAAAAAAGTAATTTTTTTAAGTCGATTATCTTACAGAACCTTTTTTTTCTATTTATGTGTCTACGCTTGCACTAAGGTCTAGAATTTTTTTTTCAGTCATTTAATCTCCATACTTGTTGAGTGAGAGAGGTTATATTAAATTCCCATAGAAGGAAGGGAAAACCATTACATGTGAAACTAAGAGAAGATGTTTAAGCACTTAGTTTTTGGTAAGGGTTTAAATCATTTTATTGTTGTAACGCCCTACTTATCCACATAATACTAGTAGAAATTATTAACCCTCTCTTTTGAAGAGCCATTACTTGTAGAAAATAATCCTATATTCGTTTTTTCCAAAAATACGGGTTAATTTAAACTTTTTGTTTTCTTTAGAACTCTATGGATGGATAGCATTATTTACAAACATAACGTGGATCAGTACATACATATATTACAAAATAAAAGGTTGTAACTAAGTATCGAGAAATCAAACTAAAAATAACTCTGCTGAGAGACTACAAAGCATCCCAAAATATACAAACTAGGCCCCCACATGTGGTCAAAATATCCATATGTACAATACCAAGGTTGGGCCTCTACTCTAGCACACAAGCTCATCTATTCATGTCAATCATTACCTGCAACACAAGACTTTAATGAGCTACAGCTCAGTAAGTAAAGTAATGGATGAAATGGTGCTTAACGACATATATTAAATGCATGATCATGCTTGCTTAAGCCTACTGGTATAATAATTTTCCTTCGGTCCCCCTGTCTTGTGTACACTGTTCGGTTCGGCACTGCGCCTGCAGGGCTTTCTGAACTGATAATATCCTATGGGCTCTCCTCCGGCCGGCTCTCACCACAGTGGGGCTCATTACTAACCTTATTCCATCGTTACCCCGTCGAGCTCAAGAGATAAGGCGGCCCGAGACTGTAGTGTAATCAATTATATAACTTGGAGGAGGAATATTGTGGCAAACCTTCTGACTAATCCCGTCAGCCTTGCCCCTCTCCTGGGGCTGCCACTCTGAACTGTAAGCATTCATCCCGCTTCCCCGCAACAGTGACACAAAACCTTCTTAAAGTTACCTGGTCTTAACTTTTCTGTGGTAAACATAACTTTGCACAATATTACTACGACATTTTGGAAACGTGTTACCTATCTTAGACTTCTCTGTAAAATATGCATGGCCTCATGATGTATATAATAATGCCATATTAGAAATGCCAAGCATGTATACTGAAACCAAAATACCAATGATCATGCTTATAACCATAATGCAAAGCATAAAAGAAATGAACATAATAAACACCCACATAGCACGTAATTCTTGTGTTGCAGTTGAGTACTTTACTTACCTCGTGTCCTGAATAGAAATCAATAGTGGAAAGAGTCAATATCCTCAAGAGATTGGAGTGCCAATCACCTGTCATGAAATTCTTTTAATCCAGGTGCACATTTTTCTAAAATGAACGCACTAAGATACTTAGACAGGACCAAAATAACAACTTTCACCAAATTAGCATACTTGATCCTATAATGACTCAGAAACATACAATCACTTAACATTCTTGGCAGTCAATAACTAGTATTGAAAACTACTTAAAAGTACAAAAATATAAATGCTAGTTCATTAGCACAAAACTAATCCAAAATGGCACATAATTTGTAAAAACTAGCTCATTTGCCCCTAAATGGTGCCTCTTTATTTTTAAAACATTTGGACAGCACTTCCCCTATTTTTAAGACATCCCCACATGATTAAAATCATGGTTTTAAACCTGCAATAACAATTAACAATCCAATTCNATAATGCCATATTAGAAATGCCAAGCATGTATACTGAAACCAAAATACCAATGATCATGCTTATAACCATAATGCAAAGCATAAAAGAAATGAACATAATAAACACCCACATAGCACGTAATTCTTGTGTTGCAGTTGAGTACTTTACTTACCTCGTGTCCTGAATAGAAATCAATAGTGGAAAGAGTCAATATCCTCAAGAGATTGGAGTGCCAATCACCTGTCATGAAATTCTTTTAATCCAGGTGCACATTTTTCTAAAATGAACGCACTAAGATACTTAGACAGGACCAAAATAACAACTTTCACCAAATTAGCATACTTGATCCTATAATGACTCAGAAGCATACAATTACTTAACATTCTTGGCAGTCAATAACTAGTATTGAAAACTACTTAAAAGTACAAAAATATAAATGCTAGTTCATTAGCACAAAACTAATCCAAAATGGCACATAATTTGTAAAAACTAGCTCATTTGCCCCTAAATGGTGCCTCTTTATTTTTAAAACATTTGGACAGCACTTCCCCTATTTTTAAGACATCCCCACATGATTAAAATCATGGTTTTAAACCTGCAATAACAATTAACAATCCAATTCTCACATATCCACATCAAATAGGATCTTTCGGTACAATCCAAGTACACTTGAATTCCTTTCCAATTGGACAAAGTCTAAACCACTTTTACCCTTGTGTGTCATCACAACCAGCCACTAAATAAGTGTAATAAGCACTAGGATTGATAAAATACATATTCCAATTCTTAAGAAATCATATTAGAAACATAGAAAACTTAATCTATTACACATGAAAATTCTTAAATCCATAAATAGCAAACTTTGGGGCTTTAGGTTTAACATTAATCTTCCACTTAAGTTTTATGTCTCCAGTAATAAATAAGGGTTCCTAGGACCATTATTCATCAAATAATAGCTTAGGTTTAAGAGCTGAAATTAAAGAAACTCACTACAATTTCAAAATCCAACATAAACCTCACCTTGACTAGTTTGAGTCTTTGCTAGTGTTCTTGCCTTCTATCTCCACCAAACTGATTTCCAAGGCTTAGAAATGGATTCCTTAACTTAATAGGACCTGATGAAACCAATATTTAAGTGGGGACAAGTAGAGAATTAAAATTAAAGGACAAGACCTAGAAAGGAGAACTTAGTAGAGTTACCTTGACTAGTTTTGGTCTAGCTTGCTTTCTAGAGTTCCAAATCGATTTCTACTACTTGGAAACTCTTGGATATGGATAAGGGGAGCTGAAAGAAGTCTAAAAATTGATGGGAGCTATTCAGGTCGTGGCTGGAGTGAAAGGAGAAGAGAATGACCTGATTTGGTCAAAAAGTGATACTTAATGACTAAGAAAAGGCATAACTAAATTTCTAAGGGGTATTTTGGGTATTTTGCTCATTGCTTTCCATGTGTCCAGCTCTAAAACATCCTTAGCATAGTCACCACGTTGCTGGTCACTCCTATACACCCAAGTGTAGCCAAAGTTGGTGAATCCTAGCTTAGAAAGTGAAATCTAGTCATACTTTGATTTATGATCCTATATGGCCAATCTTATTGTAATTTGGTGGAACCTAGCCCCATAACCAATCATTAATCATAAAAATAAGTCAATTAGACTCTAATTAATAATTCAAGCATAGTATTAGCGCTTAATAATTAGAATTCACAAAAATAACATTATGCGATTAAGCTTAACCTAAGCTAGCTTAGTGCAACTAAATACGAATTAGTGTCCTGAATGCCACCTCGTGCTTACCTGGAGAAAAAATAAAATGTTATAAATGTGTCCTAGACATTGAATTAAGGCTATTTGACGTGTTAAACACACAGTGAATTCGGCTCCGAAGTACGTGAAAATTGCATTTTACCGAAAAACTACTATTTGACCAAGTTATCAACAAGGGCTATCTTAATGCATGTGCACATAGTACTGCCTTCATAGATATTTTCTTTGTTCTTTTAGCACACCGAGCTCTCTCTCTCTGAGGGTATTGAACCTTTACACTGCATCGGGACACTTCGACAATCGTTAGTGTAATAATATGCATGTAAATGCACATAACATAAAGAATGAGCATGTTTTCATGAAACTGGTATTAATGACTTCTAGATGCCTAATATGCAATTAGAACATGTTTATTATTGGCTTTCTTAATTATGTGAGGAGCTGGATGTTACAATTGTCTATTAACGTATTGTTTCAATAGTCTTGCTTTCTTAGATGAGATTATTTATGCTTATACATGTATCAAGTTTAGGGCTCAGGAATTAGTTTAATATAAAACTAGTAGAAAGAGTTATTTAAATCTTTACTTCTCATTGTTTTCTAGATGAAATTAATTGCCTCGTCCATTAATTATTTTTTTATCATTTCCATGTCTTTGACTTCCCAAAGAGTATCTAAATTTGGAGAATGAGAATATTGATAATTTGAATTGATGTTAATACTATAGATGTATTTATATATATCTATCCCTTTAGAGTTTGATTCATAATAAATCCATGATACTTTCTTTTCACTTGATATATTTTCCTTTGGTGGTCTCTTATAGAAAAAGGGAAACTACGTTATTTTCACTAGTAAATTAGTACGAATAGTGTATATGATTCTCTTGTTCATTTAGCAAGGTGTATTCTTTTAGGAGTTAATTTAGTTATTATTAGATATCTGAGTATTTGAGAATATGGAATCAAACTGAATTTTTGTAGAATCTATGCTTTTAGTGTGTAATTTAGATTAATGTATTATTTCTTTTATGACAACACTTAAGCCCTAAAGGACATTCTGTCTATTTTCTTTTACAATTAGTCACTAGAGCATTCAAGGATTTTATTTGAAACTCAATTAGAATCCAACTAGAATTATATTTAATACTTTAGTGTTTCAAAGAATGACAGTAGAGATTATTTACAAGAGTTTAGAATGTCCTGCTAATTGAGGATACAATCTCTCTTCATTTCAATATTTTCTACATTGTAAGGTAAGTTACGTTCCAACTGCAATACAAGAATTAATTGTTTCTGTAAACCTGTGTAATCCTTGAATTATATGAAAAATTTGTATCTGTTATTCTGTTACGCCTGAAGCATAAACATCTAAATTTATTATTCTGACATATATGAGGCATGATTTTGAATATGTGGTCTATTTATATTGTCTGACGAGTATTGGTGAGTAGGGTGTGGTGGGCCAGAGCCCAAATATTTAGTTCCTTCGGGGACTTTTTTGGTTCCTCCAGGGATATTATTAGGTTCCTTCGAGAACATTATTTAGTTCCTTCGGGAGCACTCTAATAGCGGTATGGGGAGGACCTCTGCAGTACACAGAGGGATTTGAGATGTATCTGGAACTTGAGACCTCCTTATGACAGCTTATGATTAGTTACTAATTATTAGTTATCTGAGTAGCTCAGTATGCGATTCACGGTCTTATCAGGCAATACAATATACACCAAGATCACAATCATACAAATATTTATTTTCTGGTATACGCACGTTGCATTTGCACTCGTTACTTATTGAGTTCTATACTCATATGTATTCTTACATTGCAGATGATACTGCTGATATATATTCTTAATATGTATGTGTGTTATGTATATTTTATGAGAGGCCCACTTTGGGAGGGTGTATATATGTATACATTGGATTATGTATAATTATGAGTGGAATTTTGTTATTACTTCTAAAAATTTTTAATTTTCCACTATTTTATCAGTTCCAAGTCAAGTAGTGTCTCCCGATTTTACTAGATATTTATACAAATATCCTTACGTACGTGTGTGGAATGAGGAGATGTTACAGTTGGTATCAGAGCTTATGTTTTAAAATGATTCTGAAGACTACTTATATACACACGTCGATATGGAAAGAAAGCCTCACTCCTTTGTAAGTGTTGATCATATATTTGATATCTATCATTGTTTTGTAATTGTATTCCATATTTCTTAATGATTATTATTGGCTATAATTGGAGCAATAGATTCTGGGTGTCAAGATATCAGTATGGTGACTACTCAGGGACAAGATAATATTGATAGGGGTGCATCTTCTTTGATGCAGAGTATATTAGAGCAGCGTATGAGACAAGAAAATCAACCTATCCCAGCACTGGTACCTCAGCAAAGACAAGATACTAGTGAGAGTGCGGGGGTGAGATTCAGGAAACTCCAGCCTCTAACCTTTGATGGCGGAGTTGATCCGATACAGGCAGAGTAGTGGATCAAGACCACTGAGCGTATGCTGGCTTATGCCAAGGTTCCTGATGCAGATAAGGTTCCTTGTGCCAGTTTTATGTTGAGACATCATGCTGAATATTGGTGGGACACTATGAGCACTATATATGATATTACTACCATGGTCTGGGAGAGGTTTAGAGAGTTGTTCTATAGAAAATACTTTACTGATGCCATGAGAGCTAGCAGGAGGGTTGAGTTTGCCAATCTGAAGCAAGAAGAGATGTCTGTTGCAGAGTATATGTGACGCCCAAAATTCTCACATGCAATAAGCCAATAATAAACATGTTCATATTGCATAATAGACATATCATGAAACTAGTATCAATTTTATGGTAAATTGCTTAAGCTGATTGTTAAATACTTTCGATATGTATAATTATACTAATGTTTGTTAAAGTGCTCTCATACAGTGTAAAGGCTCAGTACCCTCAGAGAGAGAGCTTGGTGTGTGAAAGGAACAAAGAATACATTTATGAATAGCAATACTATATGCACATGCATTAAGATCATGTTTGTTAATAACTTGGTCAAACGGTAATTTTTCAGTAAAACGCATTTTTCACGTTTTTCGGAGACAAATTCACAGTGCGTTTAACACGTCAAATAGCTTTAATTTAATGTTTAAGACTCATTTATAGTATTTTATTTATCGGCCCCAGGTAAGCACGAGGTGGCAGTCATTATACTGAACTGTGTTTAATTACACTAAGCTAGCTTAGATTCAGCTTAATCACGTAATGTCATCATTGTACATTCTAATAATTAGGCACTGATACATTGTTTACATTATTAATTAGAGTCTAATTGAATTACTTTTATGTTTAATGATTGTTTATGAGGCTAGGTTCCACTAGATTATAATAAAATTGGCCATATAGGATTATAGGTCAAAGTATGACTAGTTTTCACTTTCTAAGCTAGATTTCACCATTTTGGTCTACACTTGGGTGTATAGGATTGACCAGCAATATGGTGAGTATGCTAAGGATGTTTTAGAGCTTGACACATAGAAAGTAATGAGTAAAATACCCAAAATACCACTTAGAATTTAAGTTATGCCATTTCTTAGCCATTAAGTATTGATTTTGGACCAAATCTAGTCATTTCCTTCCTCTTCCCCCCCAGCCACGAATTGAACCACTCCAGCCACTTTCTATACTTCTCTCAACTCCTCTTATCCATATCCAAGAGTTTCCAAGTGGTAGAACTTAATTTGAAGCTCAAGAAAGCAAGATAGATCTAAACTAGTCAAGGTAATTCTGCTAGTTCTCCTTCCTAGGTTTTAGTTTCTTATTTCAATTATCTACTTGATACCACTTAAATAATGATTCCTCTAGGTCCTTTTGAGTCCTAAGATCAATTTCAAAGCCTTAGAAATCAGTTTTGTTGAAGTAGAAAGCAAGAGCTTCAACAAAAGTTCAAACTAGTCAAGGTGAGCTTTTTGTGGAATTTAGAATTGATAATTTATTTCTATTACTTTAGCTCTTAAATCAAAGCTTTTATTTGATGAATAAAGGTCCTAGGAAGCCTTGCATATGGCTAGAAACAAAGAATTTAAGTAGAGGATTAAAGTTAGACTTAAAGCCCCAAAGTTTGCTACTTGTGGATTCAAGTGTTTTCAAGTATTTCCATTGTTAGAATAAGTCCTCCATACTTATAATCTAATTTTATAGCATTGAAATATATATTTTGTTGATCCCATTATATAAATATATTTGTGTTGTTGCTGTTTGTGACAATAGAAAAGTGTAAAAGTGGTTTTAAACTTTGTCTAAAATGAAAGGAATTCAAGTATACCTAGGTTACTCTACATGATCCTCTTTGAGTTGTATATGTGAGAATTGGTTTGTTGATTGTTATTGCAGGTCTTAAACCATGATTTTAATCATGTGGGGATGTCCTAAAAATAGGGGAGGTGTTGTCTAAATATTTTTAAAACCAAATAATACTATTTAGAAGCAAATGGACTAGTTTTTATGAAAGTAGGTGACATTTTGGTTCATTTTGTGACTAGGCTTCCTTATTTTGTAAAAGTTATAATTTGGTCTTGTGCTTGTTTTCTTTAAGCATTTTACATTGTAGTGATTATCTTTATAATAAATTGATACCAGGTCTTCCACACACCTCGCCACAAAGGATATTGATCTTTTCCATTATCTTTTCTACTGAACACAAGGTAAGTAAAGATTTACTTTAACTGTATCACAAGAACAGTAGTAGATACAAGATATTTTTCCTACATGCTCAGGTGTATTATATTAATTATATATTTTTCATATGGTTATCATAACGTGTACGAAAGACATAAGCATGGCATGATCATTTATGCATGATTTTCAAAGAAGTGAAATTTTTCACGTATTGGATTTAAGGTAGTACCATTGTAATAATTTTATGAGATATGTTTTAAGTACAGTGTTTAGTCTGTCTGCGTTAGGTACGCATGGATTGCCCAGGCATCCTTTCTATATAGGTGGGCACGGCTTACCGACTGCCGGGACTGAGTATCGTATTATGAGATTTATTAGGTGCATTACCTAGTCGGTCTACATTGGATAGGTATGGTTCGCATTGGCCATGTGTTTCCTTCCTGCATAGGTGGGCACGGCCTACCAACTACCGTGATTTTGTAATGTACTCAGGGGCCTTGTAAAGAAACGTTTTCTAAGAAAAGTGCATCAAAATGAAAAGGTTGAAAGAAAGAGTACAATGGGAATTTAAATAAAGTGTATGCATAAAGCACGTTCATGAGCATGCATGATCTTTACTTACTGAGCATTAGCTCATCTAGTTCCTGTGATGCAGGTGAGGAGATATATGATGTATAGAGTTGCTGGTTGGCTAGCACGCTTTCTTGTCGCCATGATCATATAGATGTAGACGAGCTTGAATTGTGGGCGATGTTTTCTTTGTATTTTGATATTTTGGTGTGCTGTAAATATAACTGCTAATGGCAAGATAAACTGATAAGGACTTTTTGGCTGTATATTTTGTAAAAACACTTTTAGCAAGTAGTGCCTCGCAGTTGCTTTGTCTGAAAGTTTTAGAAAGTTCAAATTTGCCCACTTTTTTTTATTAAACTAAAGATATGGTTTAAGAAAGAATAATACTTCCTAGTTTGACCTATATAGTGATATAGTTAAGTTAGAGGATGTTACAATTGTGGTATCAGAGTGGAGCTTTAGTCATTTCTGAAGACTGCCTACATATGTATGATCATGTGACAGAAAGCTCAGTTAACTAGTAAGTCTAATTATTTTCATATGTGCACTTTATTTTTATTATATAAGTTTGATTCATACATTATTATTGGCTATTATGTTTGTTTGTAAGTAAAGGGTCACTATACAGAAAATTATGCCGAGGGGTAAAGATCAGACTAGCCAACAGAGAGCTGATCAAGAGATTGACAAAGATACTACTATACATCGATTGGTTAAATTAGTGGAGAGACAGGCTCAATAAATAGAGAGGCTTACAGAACGAGATCAAAGGAGAGAGGAACAATTACCAGTACAAGATGAAGCTAGATGAGAAAATCATGAACCAGCTTTTGAAAGGTTCAGGAAGAATAAACATCCAGTTTTTAAAGGTGAAACAGATCCATTATTAGCTGAGGAATGGATTCAGAGTTTGAAAGGTATCTTTGATAACATAAGAATTCCTGAGGAGGAGAAAGTTTCTTGTGCTACTTACATGTTCCAAATGGATGCCAGGCATTGGTGGGATTCCATGAAGTCAATCACTGATGTTGACAGATTGACTTGGGAGAGATTTAAGGAAATCTTTTATAGGAAGTACTTTAGTGAAGCTCATCGACTAGCAAAGGTAGCTGAGTTTACTAATTTGAGGTAGGGTAGCATGTCTGTGTGTGACTACATAAAGAAATTTAATGAGCTATCCAACTTTGCTCCTCATATGGTGAGTACCAGCGAGTTAAAAGTAAATCAATTTTTATAGGGGTTGAAAGTAAAAATATATAGGAATATTAAGATGTCTACAGGAAAAGGTGTATCTTACACAGAAGTTGCAGAGAAATCCCTCGAAGCTGAAGAAGCTGAACTGAAGGTGGTAAAGGCACTAGAAATTAGAAGAAACATAAACATGGTAAGGAGAAATGTAAATTTTGGAAAAGGTACTCAACCAGGGTTTAATGGCGGTAAAAGAGAATTCCTACCGAGTCAAGGACAAAGAGGAGATCCTTCAAAGCGCCTAGCAACAGGTCAACAAATGCAATCTAATTCGAACCAGAAAGTTACATGTCCTAAATATGGAAGGCCTCATAAAGGTGAATGTCTTTTGGGTAGTAGAGCGTGTTATACATATGGCAAGATAAGACATTTTTCTAGAGATTGTCCCTCCATCTGTGGTGAACAAAAGAAAGTTTCAGCTCGTGTGTTTACCATAACTGCAACAGATACTGAGGCTGATCCATCAGTTGTTGCAGGTGAGATCCCTATCTTTGATATCCTCGTAAATACATTAATAGATTCAGGAGTTATACATTCATTTGTATCACTAGCATATGTGAGAAAATTGGGCAGATCACCTGAAACTTTGAATTTAAGATACTCTGTAACTATTCCATCTGGGTAAGTGCCATATTCTGGTCAAGTTTTGAGAGCATGTCTAATACAGATAAATGGTAGAGAGTTGTGGGTAGACTTAATAGTATTGGATATACAGGATTTTGAAGTGATTTTGGGTATGGGTTGGCTATCTAAGTATCATGCTAGCATTGATTATAATGGTAAGAGAGTAGTATTTCAGCTACCTGGTGAAGAGAAGTTTACTTTCCTTGGGTCTTCTAAGAAGAAAATAGTGCCAATTATTTTAATGATAAAAGCAAGGAAGTTACTTGAGAAAGGATGTACTGGTTATTTGGCAAATATAATGGATACTAGAGAAGAACCTAAGATGAAGCCAGAGGAAGTACCAGTGGTTAATGAATTTCTAGAGGTATTCCTAGAAGAACTACCAAGATTACCACCTGATAGAGAGATAGAGTTTGTTATTAACTTGCGACCTGGTACAGCTCCTATTTCTAAAGCACTATATAGAATGGCTCCAGTAGAGCTGAAGGAATTGAAGGTACAATTGCAGGAGCTTTTAGATAAGGGTTTCATACGCCCAAGCTTTTCACCATGGGGTGCTCCAGTTTTGTTTGTAAAGAAGAAAGATAGGACTATGAGGCTTTGTATTGATTATAGAGAGCTAAATGAGGTCACAATCAAGAATAAGTATCCTCTTCCTAGAATTGATGATTTATTTGATCAATTACAAGGTGCTTCAGTATTTTCTAAGATTGATTTAAGATCGGGATACCATCAACTGAAGATTAAGGAAGGAGATATTCTTAAGACAGCTTTTAGACAAAGATACGGGCACTATGAGTTCTTACTGATGCCCTTTGGCTTAACTAATACCCCAGCTGCTTTTATGGACATGATGAACAGAGTATTCAAAGATTTCTTGGATAGCTTTGTTATAGTGTTCATTGACGATATTTTGATCTACTCACGCTCAAGGGAGGAGCACATGGAGCATTTGAGAATAGTTTTGAGGATCTTGAAACAAAGCAATTGTATGCAAAGTTTAAGAAGTGTGAGTTCTGGTTGGAGAAAGTTATCTCCCTTGGTCATGTAGTGTCTGGAAATGGTATTTCTATGGACTCAGCAAAAGTTGAAGCTGTAAGTAATTAGTCAAGACCTACCAATGTTTCAGAGATTCGTAGTTTTTTGGGATTGGCTAGTTACTATAGAAGGTTCGTAGAAGGATTTTCTAAGTTGACTTCTCCATGGACTCAGTTGACTAGAAGGAACGTGAAATTTCATTGGGGTGATGATTGTGAAAAGAGTTTTCAAGAGTTAAAGCATCGTTTGGTCACAGCTCCAATACTTTTTATACCCACTGGATCAGGAGGATTTATTGTTTATAGTGATGCTTCAAAGAATGGTCTAGGCTGTGTTTTGATGCAAAATGGTAAGGTGATCACCTACGCTTCTAGGCAACTGAAAGAATATGAAAAGAAATATCCTACTCATGATTTGGAGCTAGCAGCAGTAGTTTTTGCACTGAAGATTTTGAGACATTATCTTTATGGAGAAAGATGTCAAATCTACACAGACCATAAAAGTCTCAAGTATTTCTTTACCCAAAAAGAACTGAATATGAGACAAAGAAGATAGCTTGAATTGGTGAAAGACTATGACTGTGAGATTAACTATCATCCAGGAAAAGTTAATGTGATTGCAGATGCTCTAAGTAGAAAGTCATTGGTTGCTATATCACTTAAGTATGTTGATCGGAAACATCTTTTGATGGATTTGCATCGATTGGAATTAGAGATAGTGCCTAGAGGTTTAATGGAGAAATTAGCAGCTCTTGGTTTAATGGAGAAATTAGCAGCTCTTACATTGCAACCTACAATTTTGGAGAGAATTAAGCAAAGCCAGAATACAGATCCCTATCTGACAAGTTTGAAGACTAAGATAGAGTCTGGAAAGGAGGTGGCCTTCCAGATTTCTAGTGATGGTGTAATCAGATACAGAAATAGATTGTGTGTACCAGATGGAACAATTAGAAAGGAAATATTGATAGAAGCTCACACTACTCCCTACTCTGTGTATCCCGGTACTACAAAGATGTATAGGAATTTGAAAATGCATTACTGGTGGCCAGGTATGAAGAAAGATGTGATTGAGTTTGTAGAGCAATGCCTCACACGCCAGCAAGTTAAAGCTAAACGTCAAAGACCTACTGGTAAATTGAAGCCTATACATGTGCCACAGTGGAAATGGGAAGAGATTGCTATGGATTTGGTTGTTGGACTTCCTAAAACAAATAAAGGTCATGATGCCATTTGGGTAATTGTTGATAGATATACTAAGTCAACCCATTCTTGCCAATCAAAGTAACTTATACCTTGGATCAGTTGGCTCGGTTGTACGTTCAAGAAATATCAGACTAAATGGTGTTCCAAAGGTTATCATTTCTGACTGAGATTCTAGATTAACTTCAAAATTCTGGAGGAGCTATGGGTAAAAAACTAGCATTTGGTACAGCTTTTCATCCTTAAATAGATGGACAATTAGAGAGAATTATACAAACTCTTGAGGATATGCTTAGGGCTTGTGTATTAGATTTTCATGGATCTTGGAGCAAGTACTTGTCACTGATAGAATTTGTCTACAATAATAGTTATCAAGCTTCAATTGAAATGCCTCCATATGAAGCACTGTATGGAAGAAAATGTAGATCTCCAATTCATTGGGATGAGACGGGAGAAAGGAAATTTCTCAGTTCAGAATGGGTAAGAGAAACAGCTGAAGCAATAGAAAAGATTCATAAAAGGTTATTAACTATTCAGAATAGACAGAAGCATTATGCTGATCCTAGAAGGAGAGAGGTCACGTTTAATATTGGGGACAAAGTATTTTTGAAGGTTGCTCCTATGAAAGGAATCATGAAGTTTGAGAAGAAAGGGAAGCTTAGTCCCAGATATATAGGCCCATTTGAGATACTTAATAAAGTTGGAGATGTTGCCTATAGACTTGCTTTGCCACCCTCATTGTCAAATGTACACAATATTTTTCACGTCTCTATGTTAAGGAGATATATTCCAAACCCATCATATATTTTGAGTTTTGAGCCGTTAGAATTGAGCCAAGATGTGAGCTATGAAGAACAACCAGTGGAGATTTTGGATAGAAAAGAAAAGGAGCTTAGAAACAAGAAGATCCCTTTGGTCAAAGTACTATAGAGGAACCTTGAAGTAGAAGAGGCCACATGGGAAAGAAAAGAAAAGATAAAAACTAAGTATCCTCACTTATTTGAGTAAGCAAATTTCGAGGACGAAATTTAATAAGGAGGGAAGGATTGTGACACCCAAGATTCTCAAATGCATAATAAGCCAATAATAAACATGTTCATATTGCATAATAGACATATCATGAAACTAGTGTCAATTTCATGGTAAATTGCTTAAGCTGATTGTTAAATGCTTTCGATATGTATTATTGTATTAATGTTTGTTGAAGTACTCTCATACAGTGTAAAGGCTCAGTACCCTTAGAGAGAGAGCTTGGTGTGTGAAAGGAATAAAGAATACATTCATGAATAGCAATACTATATGCACATGCATGAAGATCATGTTTGTTAATAACTTGGTCAAATAGTAGTTTTTCAATAAAACACATTTTTCACATTTTTCGGAGCCAAATTCACAGTGCGTTTAACACGTCAAATAACTTTAATTCAATGTTTAGGACTCATTTATAGCATTTTATTTGTCGGCCCCAGGTAAGCACGAGGTGGCAGTCATTATACTGAACTGTATTTAATTATACTAAGCTATCTTAGATTCAGCTTAATCACGTAATGTCATCTTTGTGCGTTCTAATAATTAGACATTGAAACTTTGTTTACATTATTAATTAGAGTCTAATTGACTTTATTTTTATGTTTAATGATTGGTTATGGGGCTAGGTTCCACTAGATTACAATAAGATTGGCCATATGAGATTATAGGTCAAAGTATGACTAGTTTTCACTTTCTAAGCTAGGTTTCACCATTTTGGTCTATACTTGGGTGTATAGGATTGACCAGCAATGTGGTGAGTATGCTAAGGATGTTTTAGAGCTTGACACATGGAAAGTAATGAGCAGAATACCCAAAATATCCCTTAGAATTTAAGTTATGCCATTTCTTAGCCATTAAGTATTGATTTTGGATCAAATCTGGTCATTTCTTTCCTCTTGCTCCCCAGCCATAACTTGAACCACTCCAGCCACTTTCTATACTTCTCTTTACTCCCCTTATCCATATCCAAGAGTTTCCAAGTGGTAGAACTCAATTTGGAGCTCAAGAAAGCAAGATAGTTCCAAACTAGTCAAGGTAATTCTACCAGTTCTCCTTCCTAAGTTTTGTGTTCTTATTTCAATTATCCACTTGATACCACTTAAATAATGATTCCTCTAGGTCCTCTTGAGTCCTAAGATCAATTTCAAAGCCCTAGAAATCAGTTTTGTGGAAGTAGAAGGCAAGAGGTTCAACAAAAGTTCAAACTAGTCAAGGTGAGCTTTTTGCAAAATTTAGAATTGATAATTTATTTCTATTGCTTTAGCTCTTAAATCAAAGCTTTTATTTGATGAATAAAGGTCCTAGGAAATCTTACATATGGCTAGAAACAAAGAATTTAAGTAGAAGATTAAAGTTATACTTAAAGCCCCAAAGTTTACTACTTGTGGATTCAAGTGTTTTCAAGTATTTCCATTGTTAGAATAAGTTCTCCATACTTATAATCTGATTTGATAAAATTGAAATGTATATTTTGTTGATCCCATTATATAAATATATTTTTTTGTTGCTGTTTGTGTCAATAGAAAAGTATAAAAGTGGTTTTGAACTTTGTCTAAAATGAAAGGAATTCAAGTATTCCTAAGTTGCTCTAAATGAACCTCTTTGAGTTGTATATGTGGGAATTGGCTTGTTGATTGTTATTGCAGGTCTTAAACCATGATTTTAATCATGTGGGAATGTCTTAAAATAAGGGAGGTGCTGTCCAAATATTTTTAAAACCAAATAGTACCATTTAGAAGCAAATGCACTAGTTTTTATGAAAGTAAGTGACATTTTGGTTCATTTTGTGATTAGGCTTCCTTATTTTGTAAAAGTTGTAATTCGGTCTTGTGCTTTTTTTCTTTAAACATTTTACATTGTAGTGATTATCTTTGTACTAAAATTGACACCAAGTCTTCTACACACCTTGCCACAGAGGATATTGACCCTTTCCACTATCTTTTCTACCGAACACAAGGTAAGTAAATATTTACTTTAACTGCATCACAAGAACAGTAGTAGATACAGGATATTTTTCCTACATGCTTAGGTGTATTATATTAATTATATGTTTTTCGTATGGTTGTCATAAAGTGTACGAAAGACATAAGCATGGCATGATCATTTAAGCATGATTTTCAAAGAAGTGAAGTTTTCTACACATTGGATTTAAAGTAGTACCATTGTATTGATTTTACGAGATATGTTTTAAGTACAGTGTTTAGTCTATCTGCGTTGGGTAAGTATGGATTGCCCAGGCATCCTTCCTACATAGGTGGGCACGGCTTACCGACTGCTAGGACTGAGCATCGTACGATGAGATTTATTAGGTGCATTACCTAGTCGGTCTTCATTGGGTAGGTATGGTTCGCATTGGCCATGTGTTTCCTTCCCGCACAGGTGGACACGGCCTACCGTCTGCCGCAACTTTGTAATGTACTCAAGAGCCCCATAAAGAAACGTTTTCTAAGAAAAGTGCATCAAAATGAAAAGGTTGAAAGAAATAGTACAATGAGAATTTAAATAAAGTGTATGCATAAAGCACGTTCACGAGTATGCATGATCTTTACTTACTGAGCATTAGCTCATTTAGTTCTTGTGATGCAGGTGAGGAGATATATGATGCATAGAGTTGCTGGTTGGCTAGCATGCTTTTTTGTCACTATGATCATACAGATGTAGACGAGCTTGACTTGTGTGCAATGTTTTCTTTGTATTTTGATATTTTGGTGTGCTGTTAATATAACTGCTGATGGCAAGATTTACTGATAAGGACCTTTTTGTTGTACATTTTGTAAAGACATTTTTAGCAAGTAGTGCCTCACAGTTGCTTTGTCTAAAAGTTTTGGAAAGTTCAAATTTGCCCACCTTTTTTATAAAACTAAAGATATGGTTTAAGAAAGAATAATACTTCCTAGTTTGACCTATATAGTGATATGGTTAAGCTAAGGGGTATTACAGTATATCCGCAAGTTTAATGAACTATTACATTATGCACTTCACATGGTTGCCACTAATGAGCTAAAGGTAGATCATTTTATGCAGGGCCTAAAGAAGACTATTGTTAGAGATTTAAAATCAGGTAGAATTTGAGATATACCATTTGCTCAAATTACAGACAGGGCATTAGATGTTGAGCAGGCAAAGAAAGATGTTCTGGATGAAGAAAAGATTATGAGAGAATGACAAGCTAGAGAGATACAGAGAGATTTTTGTTGGTTGGAATATACAACTATAAATTTACGCACTCCCGTACAAGTGCACATGGTCACAAGTAATATTGATTTAGGAGTTAAGAGTATCGAACCCACTGAGATTGATTACTAAGTCTAAGTTAAGTATTAAAATTATCCTAATTCTAACTTTATCCAAACAACTGAAATATAGATTTTGAAGAAATAAAATAAAAGAAACTAAATTATCATGCAAATGAATAAAAAGATAAATCAATAAGAAAAATGTCTAAGTTTACTAATTCCCCAACCATTCTCTTGTCATGTTGTTTCACAATTTCTCTCTTAAATTAATTAATCCAGTTATCAACCGAGAATTCGAATGTATTCACAAACTCCTTTCCAAGATATAAGTGAAAATACCTAGACAAGCTAATATGTTACTCCCAACACAAATTGACTAGATTCATTAAGATTAGTTATTCTCACACAAAGGTTGCACAAGTCACATAGGTATATTCCTATCCTATGCAAACTCACCATACACTAGGTAATCTTATGTTATTTTACCTAAGTCAAAACAAAATTTCTAATCCATTTCCAAGTTCATAGAAATTTACTCAACAATCTAGTTAGTGATCAATTAAATAGAAGCAATAAGCATAAGGTAAAACAAATAACTCAATAGTGGATTTGATTAATAAAAGAGGAGAGAAATAAATAAACACAAGTTATTATATGGGTTCATATAGTAAAACTAGATAAAGAAATATTTATTTCATAATATAAATTAAGAACAATGATATTATAATCCAATGAATTCAAAAAATACAAAATCAAAGAGAGAAAAGATATAGAATTCTCCCTTAGAAAAGCTTGAAGGTGTTTATGGAGGTTGTCAAGCTCCTCCTCCAAACTTGGTTCTTGCTCTCAGCTATACTACTCTCTAAATATGGAAAATACAAGAAAAAACTCTCAAGAAAATGAAGAGAAAAAACTAAAAACAAACTATGATATTGATGTTGATGAGGAAATCAAGAAATGGAGTAGGTTGAAGCATGTCTTCATCTTCTTCTTCCTCTTCTTCCTCTCATTCTATGGCTGCCACTCTCTCTTTCTCTCTATCCCAACATATCTCTATCAACCCCAAAGATAGGGTTTTAAAGAGGAGGCTCGTGCAAACCTAAGGTAGGCCGAATCTGGACCCTTGGATCAACAAAAAATTGATCTCGGCCGTAAATTTTTGACCCAGGATGCAGGAGGTGGCGCCCGGCACCATTTTTGGCGCTGGGGCGCCACCGTGGTGCCCGAGATTCTCACATGTATATTAAGCCAATAATAAACATGTTCTAATTGTATATTAGGCATCTAGAAGTCATTAATACCAGTTTCATAAAAACATGCTCATTCCTTATATTATGTGCATTTACATACATATTATTACACTAACGATTGTCGAAGTGTCCCGATGCAGTGTAAAGGTTCAATACCCTCAGAGAGAGAGCTCAGTGTGCTAAAAGAACAAAGAAAATATTTATGAAAGCAATACTATGTTCACATGTATTAAGATAACCTTTGTTGATAACTTGGTCAAATAGTAGTTTTTTGGTAAAATGCAATTTTCACGCTTTTCGAAGCCGATTTCACTGTGTGTTTAACACGTCAAATAGCTTTAATTCAATGTCTAGGACTCATTTATAGCATTTTATTTGTCAGCTCCAGGTAAGCACGAGGTGGCATTCACGACAATGATTTGTGTTTTATTGCACTAAACTAGCTTAGATTCAACTTAATCGCATCACATCATTTTTGTGCATTCTAATTATTAAGTGCTAATACTATGTTTGCATTATTAATTAGAGTCTAATTGATTTATTTTTTATGTTTATTGGTTATGGGGCTAAGTTTCACCATATTACAATAAAACCTGTCACATGGGATCGTATGTCAAAGTATGACTAGTTTTCACTTTCTAAGCTAGGTTTCACCATTTTGGTCTATACTTGAGTGTATAGGAATGGTCATGAATGTGGTGAGTAAGCCAAGAGTGATTTAAAGCTTTACACATGGAAAATAAAGTGTAAAATACTAAGAATACCCCTTAGAACTTAAGTTATGCCATTTCTTAGTCATTAAGTGTTACTTTTAGACCAAATCCGGTCATTTTTATTCTCTTTCTCTCTAGTCACGACCCGAGCCTCTCCAATACCTTTTTACACTTTTCTCAACTTCTCTTAACCATATCCAAGAGTCTCCAAGTGCTAGAACTCAAGTTGGAGCCCTAGAAAGCAAGATAGATCAAAACTAGTCAAGGTAGCTCTACTAATTCTTCTTTCTAGGTCTTTCCCTATAATTTCAATTCTCTACTTGTTTCCACTTAAATATTGGTTTCTTCAGGTCCTCTTAAGTTCAAAAATCTCTTTTTAAGCCTTGGGAATCAGTTTGGTGGAGATAGAAGGCAAGAAGTCTAGCAAAGACTCAAACTAGTCAAGGTAAGGTTTAAGTGGGATTTTGAATTTATAGTGAATTCCCTTTATTTCAACTCTCAAACCTAAGCTATTATTTGATGAATAATGGTCCTAGGAACCCTTATATATTGCCGGAAGCATAAAACTTAAGTAGAGAATTAAAGTTAAACCTAAAGCCCTAAAGTTTGCTATTTATGGAATTAAGTATTTTTATGTGTAGTAGATTTAGTTTTCTATATTTATTATAATCTGATTTCCGAAACTTGGAGCGTATATTTTATTGATTCTATTGTTTATTAAACTTATTTGGTGGCTGATTTTGATGACATACAAGTGTAAAAGTAGTTTTAAACTTGTTTAAACCGAAAAAGATTTTAAGTGCACTTAGATTATTCTAAGTGATCCTCTTTGATGTGTATATGTGGGAATTAGATTGTTAATTGTTATTACAAGTTTAAAACTATGATTTTGATCATTTGGAAATGTCCTAAAAATAGGGGAGGTGCTGTCCAAATGTTTTTAAAATGAAATGGCACCATTTAGGAGCAAATGGTCTAGTTTTACAAAATTATGTGCCATTTCGGATCATTTTTGTGCTAATAAACTAGCATTCATATTTTAATACTTTTGAATAGTTTTTCAATGCCAGTTATTGACTGCTAAGTACCTTAAGTGATTTATATGCTTCTGAGTCATTTTAAGATCAAGTTTCTTAATTTGGTGAAAATGTGCATTTTGAATAACAGTAAATTATGATAGGCAAATAGCACACCAATATCTAAAGGATATTGACCCTTTCCACAATTCATTTCTATTCAGGACACAAGATAAGTAAAAACTTACAACTGCATCACAAGAGTTACATGGATGATGTCATTATGTGAAACTTACTCATTCTTGAAAGTTATGAAATGGCATGTGCATGGCACGTCTTGCATGCAAATTGAGAATTTCATTACAGAGTATTTAAAAGTGAGTACCATTGTACTAATTTTATAAGATAAGTTTTAATGGCAATTGCTAGTCTGTCGGAGCTAGGTAGGTAAGTCTGTTGATGTAGAATTTCTTATTGAAGCGGGACTTGTAGATTTTATCATGTGTCTTGTTGAAACGGGATAATATTAGCGCAGTGTGGGATGCCCCTTTGATGAGGGAAGGAGTTTTCAAAAACCTCACATGACGGTCGCATCTTATTTTTACTCTTGGCCATGGTTTCCGCCTAATGTTATCACGGCCTATCGACTTACAGGACTAGCAGTGTGCTAAAGGGCCCAACTATGAATGTTTTTAAAGAAAATGCATGGATTCAAATGTTTAAGAAAGAAAAGTGTACAATGGAAACTTGACGAGATTTTACAGCATACCTAAGCATGCATAGTTTTTACTTACTAAGCTTTAGCTCATTTTAGTCTTGTGATGCAGATGAAGAGGTACATTTTGGTGTTGACTAGCTGGTTGCTTGGCTTGCCTTTTTGTCGCTGTGATCATACAAATGTGGACGAGCTTGACTTGTGGGCGATGTTTTTGTATTACGATATTTTGGGTATGATATAAATACTACTACTGATGGCAAAATAGACTGATGAAAACCTCTTTTGATTGTACATTTTTAAAAGACACTTTTAACAACAAATGTCATGTAGATGCTTTTATTTTAGAGGTTTAGAAAGTTCAAATTTGCCCACCTTTTTATAAAAATAAAGATATGATTTAAGAAAGAATAATACTTCGTAGTTTGACTGTATATAGTAGTATAGTTAAACTAGGATGTGTTATAGTATTGGTATCAGAGCGAAGCTTTAATCGTTTCTAAAAATTGTCTATATAGGTATGATCATGTAACAAAAAGCTCAGTCAACCAGTAAGTTTTAAGTTCTTGTGTTTGCATTAAATTTGATGCCATATGTTATGATATGTTGTGTCTTTATTATTGGCTATTATGCTTAGATGTAAGTGAAAGGGCAACTGTACAGGGAATCTTGCCATAGGATAAAGGTCAAACTAATGAGCGAGTGGATGATAGGAGGGGCACTATTGAGAATGAGACCAACAAGGATGCTGTTATTGGTAGGTTGACAGAGTTAGTTGAGACACAAGCAAGACAATTAGAAAGGCTTATAGAAAGAGAGGAAAGACGTAGAGATCAACCACCACCACAGGTCGCAGCTAGACAAGAAACCTATGAACCAGCTTGTGAAAGGTTTTGAAAGAATAAGATTCCAGCTTTCAAGGGTGAAACTGATCCACTATTGGCATAAGAGTGGATTCGGAGTATTGAGGGTATCTTTGATTACATTAGAATCACTGATGAGGAAAAGGTTTCATGTGCCACTTTTATATTCCAGATGGATGCTAGACATTGGTGGGATTCTATGAAGTCTATTACTGATGTTAACAGGCTTACTTGGGAGTAGTTTAAAGAAATATTCTACAGAAAATATTTCAGTAATGCACATGGGATGATGAAGGCTACTGAGTTTGTTAATCTGAAACAAGGAAGTATGTCTGTTAGTGATTATATAAAGAAATTTGAAGAGTTGTTCTGATTTGCTCCACACATTGTAAGTACAAATGAGCTAAAAGTAATCTAGTTCTTTCAAGGGCTCAAGGAAGAAATTTATAGAGATGATAAAATATCTGCTCATAAAGATATGCCATATGCTGAGATTGCAGACAAAGCTCTTGAAGCAGAAGAGACTAAACTAAGGGTTATTAAAGCTCAAGAAATTCGCAGGAATATAAATATGATGAGGGGAAATACAACTTTTGGAAGAGGATCTCAACCAGGGGCTAATGGAAATAAAAGAAAGTGGCAACAGAATCAAGGAGAAAGACAAGAGCCCCAAAAAGGCCAAGCTACGAGCTAGCAGATACAATCAACTTCGACTCAGAGCACTGTTTGTCCTAAATACAAGAAGACTCATCGTGGAGAATATTTGATGGGTTCTGGTGCTTGCTTCTTGTGTGGAAAATCTAGAAACTTTGCGAAGAATTGTCCAAATGCTACAGATAAGCAGAAGAAAGTCCCAGCTCATGTGTACACGATGACCAAAGAAGATGCCGAGGTGAACCCATCTATTGTACAGGTGAGATTCTTATCTCTGGTATTCCTATTTATGTATTAATAGATTCAGGTGCTTCACATTCATTTGCATCACCTGCATTTGTGAGGAAATTGGGCAAAACACCCGAGTACTTGAATTTCAAATATTGTGTAACCATTCCGTCAGGAGAAGCTTTATGTTCTGATCAAGTTCTCAAGGCATGTCCAATCCAAATAGCTGGTAAAGACTTGTGTGTAGATTTGATAGTATTGGATATACAAGATTTTGAAGTTATCTTGGGTATAGATTGGTTATCTAAATACCATGCTACTATTGATTGCTATTTAAAGAGGGTAGCGTTTTAGCCACCAAATATAGAGAAGTTCACTTTTGTCGGTACTAGTAGAAACTTGATTCCAATCATTTCCTCAATAAAGGCAAGGAAGTTACTAGAGAAGGAATGCATGGGTTACTTGGCCAACATAATGGATACTAGAGAAGAGTTAAAAGTAAGGCCTGAGGAAGTACCGGTAGTTAATGAATTTCTTGATGTATTTCCTGAAGATTTATCTGGGTTACTACCTGATAGAGAGATAAAGTTTGTTATTGACTTATTGTCTGGTACGGCTCCTATTTCTAAGGCACCTTATAGAATGGCTCCAGTAGAGTTAAAGGAATTGAAAGTACAGTTACAAGAGTTGTTGGACAAGAGTTTTATTCGCCCAAGCTTTTTACTGTGGGGTGCTCTAGTTTTATTTGTGAAGAAGAAAGATGGAATTATGAGGCTTTGCATTGATTATAGAGAGCTGAATAAGGTCACAATCAAAAACAAGTATCCCTTTCCCAGAATTGATGATTTATTTGATCAACTGTAAGGAGCTTCTGTGTTTTCGAAGATTGATTTAAGGTCAGGATACTACCAGTTGAAAATTAAGGAGGAAGATATTCTAAAAGAAGCTTTCAGAACTAGATATGGACACTATAAGTTTTTAGTAATGCCCTTTGGATTAATTAATGCCCCAGCTGCTTTCATGGACATGATGAATAGAGTGTTCAAAAATTTCTTAGATAAATTCATCATAGTTTTAATCGATGATATTTTGATTTAATCATGCTCAAGAAAGGAGCATACGAAACATTTGAGGACCGTTTTGAGAATTCTCAAGGAAAAGTAGTTGTATGCTAAGTTTAAGAAGTGCGAATTCTGGTTAGAGAAAGTTATTTTCCTTGGTCATGTTGTTTCTAAAAATAGTATTTCTGTGGATCCAATAAAAGTTGAAGCTGTGAGTAATTGGCCAAGACCTACAAATGTTTCTGAGATTCGTAGCTTCTTGGGATTAGCTAGTTATTAGACCTTTTGTTGAAGTGTTCTCGAAGTTGACTTCTCCATTGACTCATTTAACAAGGAAGAATGTGAAGTTTCAATGGAACGATAATTGCGAAAAGAGTTTTGAGGAATTGAAGCATCGTTTGGTAACAGCCCCTATACTTTCAATACCATCTAGATCAGGAGGATTTGTTGTTTACAGTGATGCCTCGAAGAATGGTCTAGGATATGTTCTGATGCAAAATGGCAAAGTCATTGCTTATGCCTCTAGGTAGTTGAGGGAATATAAAAAGAAGTATCCTACTCATGATTTAGAGCTAGCAGCAGTTATCTTTGCACTAAAAATTTGGAGACACTATCTTTATGGGGAGAAATGTGAGATCTACACAGATCACAAGAGTCTCAAGTACTTCTTTACTAAAAAGAACTAAATATAAGACAAAAAAGATGGCTTGAACTGGTAAAAGATTATGACTGTGAGATTAACTATCATCCAGGAAAAGCCAATGTGGTTGCTGATGCTCTAAGTAGGAAATCATTGGCTGCTATGACTATTGAGCATGTTGATGTGAAGCATCTCTTAGTGAATTTACATAAGTTAGAGTTGGAGATTGTACCTACAGGTTTAACAGAAAGATTGGCAGCTCTTACTCTGCAACCAACAATTTTAGAGAGTATCAAACAAGGCAGAATACGGATCCCAATTTGATGAATTTAAAGAGTAAGATAGAATCTGGAAAGGAGGTGGCCTTCCAGATTTCTAGTGATGGTATAATCAGATATAGAAATAGATTGTGTATGCCTAGTAGAATCATAAGAAAGGAGATATTGACAGAAGCTCATACCACTTCTTACTCTGTGTATCCTGGTACTACAAAGATGTATAGAGACTTAAAGATGCATTATTAGTGGCCTGGTATGAAGAAAGATATGGTTGAGTTTGTAGAGCAGTGTCTCACGTGCGAACAAGTTAAAGCTGAATATCAAAGACCTGCTGGTAAATTAAAGCCTTTGAACGTACCCTAATAGAACTAGGAAGAGACTGTTATAGATCTTGTTGTTGGACTTCCTAAGATAACTAAGAGACATGATGCTATTTGGGTGATTGTGGATAGATATACCAAATCAGCTCATTTCTTTCCAGTTAAAATAACCTATAACCTTGACTAGTTTGCTCGGTTATATGTTTAGGAGATTGTGAGACTACATGGTCTTCCAAAAGTTATCATTTCTGACCGAGATTCTAGATTTACTTCAAAATTTTGGAGGAGTGTTCAAGAGGCAATGGGTACAAAATTGGCATTTAGTACAGCTTTTCATCCTCAAACTGATGGGTAATCAGAGAGAACTATACAGACCCTTGAAGACATGCTCAGAGCTTGTGTGTTAGATTTTCATGGATCTTGGAGCAAATACCTGCCACTTATAGAATTTGCTTATAATAACAGTTACCAAGCTTCTATTGAAATGCCCTCATATGAAGCATTGTATGGAAGAAAGTGCAGATCTCCTATTCATTGGGATGAGATAGGGGAGAGAAAATTTCTTGGTCCAGAATTGATAAGAGAGACAAATGAGGCAGCAGAAAAAATTCGAAAAAGGATATTAGCTGCTCAAAGCAGACAGAAACGTTATTTAGATCCTCAAAGAAGAAACTATAATTTAATGTTAGAGATAAAGTATTCTTGAAGGCTGCCCCCATAAAAGGAATAATGAAGTTTAGAAAGAAAGGAAAACTAAGTCCCAGATATGTAGGTCCTTTTGAGATACTCGACAAAGTTGGAGACGTTGCATACAAACTCGCTTTACCACCTTTATTATCGAACGTACACAATATATTTCATGTCTCTATGTTAAGGAGGTACATTTCAAATCCTTCACATGTTTTGAACTATGAGCAACTAGAGCTGAGCCAAGATGTGAGTTACGAGGAACATCCAGTGAAGATCTTGGATACAAAAGAGAAGGAACTTAGAAACAAGAAAATCTCTTTGGTCAAAGTACTGTGAAAGAACCATGAAGTAGAAGAGGCCACATGGGAAAGAGGAGAAGAGATGAAGACTAAGTATCCACACTTATTTGGATAAGCAAATTTCGGGGACAAAATTTTATAAGGAGGAGAGAATTGTGCTGCCTGAGATTCTCACATGTATACTAAGCCAATAATAAACATGTTCTAATTGCATATTAGGCATGTAGAAGTCATTAATACCAGTTTCATAAAAACATGCTCATTCCTTATGTTATGTGCATTTACATACATGTTATTACACTAATGATTGTCGAAGTGTCCCGATGCAGTGTAAAGGTTCAATATCCTCAGAGAGAGAGAGCTCANTGTGCTAAAAGAACAAAGAAAATATTTATGAAAGCAATACTATATGCACATGCATTAAGATAACCTTTGTTGATAACTTGGTCAAATAGTAGTTTTTCGGTAAAATGTAATTTTCACACTTTTCGGAGCCGATTTCACTATGTTTTTAACACGTCAAATAGCTTTAATTCAATGTCTAGGACTCATTTATAGCATTTTATTTGTCGGCTCCAGGTAAACACGAGGTGGCATTCACGACACTGATTTATATTTTATTGCACTAAGCTAGCTTAGATTCAGCTTAATCACGTAACATCATTTTTGTGCATTCTAATTATTAAGTGCTAATACTATATTTGCATTATTAATTAGAGTCTAATTGACTTATTTTTTATGTTTAATAATTGGTTATGGGGCTAAGTTTCACCAGATTATAATAAAATCTGTCACATGGGATCGTAAGTCAAAGTATGACTAGTTTTCACTTTCTAAGCTAGGTTTCACCATTTTGGTCTACACTTGAGTGTATAGGAATGGTCATGAACGTGGTGAGTAAGCCAAGAGTGATTTAAAGCTTGACACATGGAAAATAAAGTGTAAAATACCAAAAATACCCTTAGAATTTAGGTTAAGCCATTTCTGAGTCATTAAGTGTTACTTTTAGACCAAATCTGGTCATTTTCATTCTCTTTCTCTCCAACCACGACCTGAGCCTCTCAAATACCTTTTTACACTTCTCTCAACTTCTCTTAACCATCTTCAAGAGTTTCCAAGTGGTAGAACTCAAGTTGGAGCTCTAGAAAGCAAGATAGATCAAAACTAGTCAAGATAGTTCTACTAATTCTTCTTTATAGGTCTTTCCCTATAATTTCAATTCTCTACTTGTTCCCACTTAAATATTGGTTTCTTCAGGTCCTCTTAAGTTCAAAAATCTATTTCTAAGCCTTGGAAATCAGTTTGGTAGAGATAGAAGGCAAGAAGTCTAGCAAAGACTCAAACTAGTCAAGGTAAGGTTTAAGTAGGATTTTGAATTTATAGTGAATTTATAGTGAATTCTCTTTATTTCAGCTCTTAAACCTAAGCTATTATTTGATGAAAAATGGTCCTAAGAACCCTTATATATTACTAGAAACATAAAATTTAAATGGAGGATTAAAGTTAGACCTAATGGCCTAAAGTTTGCTATTTATGGAATTAAGTATTTTTATGTGTAGACCAGACCAAGGGGGGAAAATGTGCTTTGCTAGGGTTTCACGTTTTTTGCTAGGGTTTCACATTTTTTGCTGGGGCTTCACTTTTTTTGGTCGATTTTGGTGGTTTTGATCTCTCTTCTTGGCTGATTCTTGCCGTTTCTTGGCCACCTAAGTCAATCTTGGTCGTTTCTTGAGTGTTTTCTTGGTTATTCTTTTAAAAAAAAAAAATTTCTTCACCATATCCACTCCTTTAGATCGCTATACCTCTGCCTATTTGCTTTTTGGTTATGGTTTCAATGATTATAAGTTGAAATCACATAAAAATTCCTCCCTCAATTTTGATAAGGATCCTCTAGAACCTAAGGCACCTGGTGATAGTATTGCTGCCATGGGTGATCAAATTACTTTGAAAAATCCTAATCTAGGGTTGTTTGTGGTTGGTACTGATTCACATATGGAAAGGGATGAAACGGAAGAATAATGCCCTCCTGTCCAATCTAAGCAAAAGGGCAACAATCATGATTCTCCAAAAACGGGTAACAAGAGTAATTTCTCAAAAAAAGGTAACCTTGGCTCTTCTTTTGGAGCGGCTGTTGCTGATTTCAATTCAGGAAACCATGGTTTGGGTAACTTAAATCAGGGAATAGTTGGATTGGGTAATGCTAATCAACTCGGCTTGGTTAATAATGGTTCAGATCGTGTTGTTTCCTCTCGATAGCCTTTGTCTTCGGTTGTTAGGCAGGAAATGAATGCAACAAGTGCTAGGTTTAATTCCTACCCCTTGACTTCGGGTGCTTCTTTGATGGCAGCAGACAAGCATAAGATTTTGGCTGCTGGTCCCTCTTTTGCTCAAATTTTAAATTTTGGTTATAATACTTCCAATGTGAAAGGAGATGATCAAGATGCTACCAATACCTCTTTCATTGTTCCAGAATCGTCCAAGCCCTCTATCAAAGGTAATTTTGTTTGTGTGAAAGTTAATGAACAAGCTTTGAAGAATCGTTTGGAGCTGTGTCAATTTTCCCTTATAGGATGTGTCTTTTTGTCAAAGGGTGATTCCCCTTGGAAACTTCCTGACCTTAAATTTAAATTACAATCAATTTGGCAACTTTCACCATCTTGGCGTTTGATCTCTCTTGGAAAAGGATTTTTTCATATCCTTTTATCTTCTGAGGAGGAAAAGAATAAAGTTTGGGGGATTGGTTCTTTAGATTTAAAACTTGGAGACCTCCGTCTTCAGCCATGGTTTCCTAACTTCAATCTTCATACACAAGGCTTCACTAATGCTCAGGTTTGGGTTCGCTTCCATGAGTTACCCTGGGTTTATTGGGATAGGCAAATTCTTTCAGATTTGGCTAGAGGAGTTGGGGTTCCTATTAGATTTGATGAGATGACTCTTAAAGGTGAATTTGGTCATTTTGCTAGGATTCTCATTGACATTGACTTATCTCAACTGATTTCAGATTTTTTAATAGTTGAAGTAGGCAATGATTGTCTATTCATCCTGTTGGAGTATGAAAGACTACCTACTTTTTGCTCTTCTTGTAAGATTGTTAGCCACGATGTTTCTTCTTATAGACGTGGACAAAAATCTACAACAGCAAAAGAATTGGACTCCAAGGTTGATCGGGGCCGTTCTTTAACTCGAAAATAGGTTTACAGACCCATTACAAAGTCCCCAGCTAATCCTGAGGTTCCCGTTAAAAATGCATTTTCGATCCTCAAAAAGGATCTTGGAGCAGAGACTCAGAATCCAGGTGAGCCTTTGACGAGGAAAAAGAAGATATGGGCAGATGATGTAGAGGAAAATTTGGAGGTTGAGGATCAGGTCATTAGGAGAAATAATGATGATGAAACACTCTTGAATATTGAGGACCAGCATAATAACTCCACGATGCTTGATGCTGAAAGAGACTTGGCCCAAGGAAAGGAACAAGGACAACCACAAACTCTTTTAGATTATGGGAATGAGCATACCAACGTTTTTTCAGTTGATGATTTAGAGAACAAGCGGGATCTTCCCACATAGCCAGTGACTCGTGGAAGTGATACTATTTCATCCTCTTTTGAGGAATCTAACAATGATAGCCTAAATACTAGCGACCTCTCTCCTACTAAGGTATTTGCCACTAAAGAAGAAGGTTGGCAGGAAGTTCAGTCGAAAAGACAGAAGAAAGCCCATGCAGTTCAGGTTTCTCGCCCTGTTACCCGGGCTTCTAAATCTCTCTTTCCATGAAGATTCTTTATTGGAATTGTCGGAGTGTTTCCAATCTGGCCACCTGTCGAACTTTGAAAGATTTATGTGCTCGGCATAGACTTGATTTCCTCTGTTTAGCGGAACCAATGTGTATGTTTGATTCTGTTCCTACTCATTTTTGGAGGGCAATCGGACTTAATTTAGTGGCTCAGAATGTTACCTCACTGCTAACTCTTTGGGTTTTTTATTCGACTTCTATTTCCAACTTCCAGGTTATTGCTTCTCATCCTCAACATGTTTCTACATCTTTTACGTTTAATGGTGGTTTGTTTTTCGTAAGTTCTATTTATACAAGCTGTGATTATATTGCTCATCGTGATTTATGGGATTCTTTGTACTCTTTGCATATGGCTAGTCCCTGGTTGGCTTTGGGAGACTTTAATTCTATTATGGGAGCTTATGAAACTACTGGTGTGCTTAAGCGCCAATCTTGTGAAGAATTTCGTGCCGGAGTCACTATTTGCAATTTGACTGATCTTGATTCACAAGGGCCTTTTTATATTTGGTAGGGCTTTCGAAGGGGAAAGATTGTTATGTCTCGCCTTGATAGAGCCTTTTGTAACACAGAGTTTCTTGAACAATGGCAACAAGTTTCTTCTATTTGTTTGCCTCGTACTCATTCAGATCATCATCCGTTGTTATTATCTTCATCAAAGGCTCTTTCCACTGGCCCTAGACCTTTTTGTTTTCAAGTTATGTGGCTGTCCCATCCAACTTTCAAAGAGCTTGTTAGTACAGTTTGGTCTCGCCTCTCCTTCAGTTCTCCATCTACTCTGTTGGCTAAAAAACTTAAGGATTTAAAACAAGAATTGAAAGTTTGGAACTGGTGAGTTTTCGGTGATCTTCGGGTTAATATTTCCAAAGCTTCCGAAAGGGTCTCTTCTATTCAAGAACGTCTAGCAAATGAGGGACTTTCAGATTCCCTCTTGTTTCAGGAAAGTGAAGCTCTCACTTCTTTGGACTCTCTATTGTCTCAAGAAGAAACCTATTTTCGTGAGCAGAGCCGAGTTAAATGGCTTAAGGAAGGGGACATGAATTCCTCCTCTTTTCATAATGTGGTCAAGCGTCGGTGATCTAAAAAGGTATTAAGCCATATGAAGATTGGTGATGATATTGTTGATGATGCTAATCTGATTTCTGCTCATATTCAGTCTTTCTATAAAGATTTGTTTACTGAACCCCATCAATGTGTTATTGACTACTCGGTCATGGAAGGGGTTATTCCGAAACTGGTTTCTTCTTCTGATAATCTTGATCTTTGTCGCATCCCTTCTGCTGAGGAAATTAGATCGATTATTTTTCTTATGGACGCTTCTAGTGCACCAGGCCCTGATGGTTACTCTGGAAAATTCTTTTGTCATTGTTGGGACATAGTGGGTGCAGATGTTATTTTGGTTGTACAACAATTTTTTAGAACTGGTTTGTTTGCTCCTGGGCTTAATTCGAATTTTCTAGTGCTGATCCCCAAAGTGGACCATGCTTTCTCTATTGATCAATATCGGCCGATTGTTTTGGGAAATTTTCTTTATAAAGTGATCAAAATTTTAGCTGATCGCCTTGGTCATATTTGCTCTAGTATTATTTCTCCGAATCAATTTGGGTTTGTTCTGGGCAGAAATATTAGAGACTATTGTTGGAACTTAGGAATGTTACAACTGTCTAGACAAAAATAGTTACGGAGGTAATTTTGCAATGAAATTGGACATTAGAAATGCTTTTGATACTTCGAGATGGGATTTTATTAAGGCTGCCCTCTTTTCTTTTGTTTTCAATGTTACTTTTGTAGATTAGGTGGATAACATTTTTCACTCAGCCTGACTATCCATTTTGATTTATAGGATTCGTCATGGTTATTTTTCATGTTCCCGAGGTGTTCGTCAAGGAGATCCTCTTTTCCCTCTCTTATTTTGTAATGCCTCCTAGCTTAACCATATTGTCATATACAGCTAAACTAGGAAGTATTACTCTTTCTTAAACTATATCTTTAGTTTTATAAAAAGGTGGGCAAATTTAAATTTTCCAAAGCTTTTAGACAAAACAACTGTGAGGCATTACTTGCCAAAAGTCTCTTTACAAAATGTACAACTAAAAAGTTTTATCAGTTTATCTTGCCATCAGCAGTTATATTTACAACACACCAAAATATCAAAATACAAAGAAAACATTGCCCACAGGTCAAGCTCGTCTACATCTGTATGATCATAGTGACGAAAAAGCGTGCTAGCCAACCAGCAACTCTATACATCACATATCTCCTCACCTGCATCGTAGGAACTAAATGAGCTAATGCTCAGTAAGTAAAGATCGTGTATGCTCGTGAATGTATTTTATGCATAAACTTTCTAGAAATTTCCATTGTACTCTTTCTTTCATAACTTTCATTTTGATGTACTTTTCTTAGAAAATATTTCTTTATAGGGCCCTTGAGCACATTACAAAATCGCGGCAGTCGGTAGGCCGTGCCCACCTGTGCGGGAAGGAAACACATGGCCAATGTGAACCATACCTACCCAACGCAGACCGACTAAGTAATGCACCTAATCTCATAGTACAATGCTCAGTCCCAGCAGTCGGTAAGCTGTGCCCACCTATGCGGGAAGGATGCCTGTGCAAACTATACTTACCCAATGCAGACAGACTAAACACTGTACTTAAAATATATCTCGTAAAATCAGTACAATGGTACTACTTTAAATCCAATGTGTGAAAAATTTCACTTCTTTGAAAATCATGCTTAAATGATCATGTCATGCTTATTTCTTTCATGAACAAAATAATAGCCATATAAGTAACATACAATTGAAATAATACAAATAAGCATGTTAGAAAACACCTTGTATCTACTACTGTTCTTGTGATGCAGTTAAAACAAATATTTACAAACCTTGTGTCCAGTAGAAAAGATAGTGAAAAGGGTTAGTATCCTCGGTGGCAAGGTGTGTGGAAGACCTGATGTCAATTTTTATTACTAAGATGATTACTACAATGTAAAATGCTTAAAGAAAATAAGCACAAGACTAAAATCACAACTTTCGCAAAATAAGGAAGCCTAATCTNCAATTCCCACATATACAACTCAAATAGGATCATTTAGAGCAACCTAGGTACACTTGAATTCCTTTCAGTTTAGACAAAGCTTAAACCTACTTTTGCACTTGTATGACATCACAACCAGCCACCAAATGAGTGTAATAGATATTAAAATCCATAAAATATACACTCCAAGCTTGGAAAATCAGATTACAAATACCAAAAATGAAATCTACTACACATGAAAACACTTAAATCCATAACTAGCGACTTTGGGGCTTTAAGTGTAAATTTAATCCTCCACTTAAATTCTTTATTTCCAGCCATATGTAAGGTTTTCTAGGACTTTTATTCATCAAACAAAAGCTTTGATTTAAGAGTTAAAGCAAAAGAAATTAAACACAAATTCAAAATCCTACATAGAGCTCACCTTGACTAGTTTGAGCTTTTATTGAAGCTCTTTCCTTCTACCTCCACCAAATTGATTCTCAAGGCTTTGAAACTAATTTTAGGACCCAAGAGAACCTAGAGGAACTCGAACTTAAGTTGCAGCAAGTGAAGAACTTGAATTAGAAAATAATACTAAAGAAGAAGAACTAGTAGACTCACCTTGACTAGTTTGGACCTATCTTGCTTTCTAGAGCTCCAACTTGAGTTCTACCACTTGGAAACTCTTGGATATGGCTAAGGAGAGTTGAGAGAAGCTTAGATAGTGGCTGGAGGGTTTCAACTCGTGGCTAGAGAGAAAAGGGAAAGAAATGACCAGATTTGGTCTAAAATCAATACTTAATGGCTAAGGAAAGGTATAACTTAAATTCTAAGGGGTATTTTTAGTATTTCACACTCTAAATTTCCATGTGTCAAGCTTTAGATCACTCTTGGCTTACTCATCTCGTTCATGGCCAATCCTATACACTCAAGTCTAGACTAAAATAGTGAAACCTAGCTTAAAAGGTAAAATCTAGTCATACTTTGACTTATGATCCTATATGGCCAATCTTATTGTAATTTGGTGGAACCTAGCCCCATAACCAATCATTAAACATAAAAATAAGTCAATTAGACTCCAAATAATAATGTAAACAAAGTATCAAAGCCTAATTATTAGTATGCACAAAGACGACATTACGCGATTAAGCTGAATCTAAGCTAGCTTAGTGCAACTAAACACCAATTCAGTACAGTGACTGCCACCTCGTGCCTACCTGGGGCTAACAAATAAAATGCTATAAATGAAACCAAGAAATTCAATTAAAGCTATGACGTGTTAAACATACAGTAAATTCGGCTCCGAAAAGCGTGAAAATACATTTTACCGAAAATCTACTATTTAACCTAGTTATCAATAAACTTGATTTTAATACATGAGCACATTGTATTGTATTCATGAATATATATATTCTTTGTTCTTCTCACACACCAAGCTCTCTCTCTCTGAGGGTACTGAGCCTTTACACTGCATGNGAAAATAATACTAAAGAAGAAGAACTAGTAGACTCACCTTGACTAGTTTGGACCTATCTTGCTTTCTAGAGCTCCAACTTGAGTTCTACCACTTGGAAACTCTTGGATATGGATAAGGAGAGTTGAGAGAAGCTTAGATAGTGGCTGGAGGGTTTCAACTCGTGGCTAGAGAGAAAAGGGAAAGAAATGACCAGATTTGGTCTAAAATCAATACTTAATGGCTAAGGAAAGGTATAACTTAAATTCTAAGGGGTATTTTTAGTATTTCACACTCTAAATTTCCATGTGTCAAGCTTTAGATCACTCTTGGCTTACTCATCTCGTTCATGGCCAATCCTATACACTCAAGTCTAGACTAAAATAGTGAAACCTAGCTTAAAAGGTAAAATCTAGTCATACTTTGACTTATGATCCTATATGGCCAATCTTATTGTAATTTGGTGGAACCTAGCCCCATAACCAATCATTAAACATAAAAATAAGTCAATTAGACTCCAATTAATAATGTAAACAAAGTATCAAAGCCTAATTATTAGTATGCACAAAGACGACATTACGCGATTAAGCTGAATCTAAGCTAGCTTAGTGCAACTAAACACCAATTCAGTACAGTGACTGCCACCTCGTGCCTACCTGGGGCTAACAAATAAAATGCTATAAATGAAACCTAGAAATTCAATTAAAGCTATGACGTGTTAAGCGTATAGTGAATTCGGCTCCGAAAAGCGTGAAAATGCATTTTACTGAAAATCTACTATTTAACCTAGTTATCAATAAACTTGATTTTAATACATGAGCACATTGTATTGTATTCATGAATATATATATTCTTTGTTCTTCTCACACACCAAGCTCTCTCTCTCTGAGGGTACTGAGCCTTTACACTGCATGGGAATACTATGACAAATATTAGTACAATAATACATATCAAAAGTATTTAACAGTCAGCTTAAGTAATTTACCATGAAATTGACACTAGTTTCATGATATGTCTATTATGTAATATAAACATGTTTATTATTAGCTTATTATGCATGTGAGAATCTTGGGCATCACATGTTTGTTTTAGCAGAGGACTATCTTAGTCGCTACTTCATATAATTAATTAAAAGGGGTGCTCTTATTCCAATGACTTCCACAAGAAAAGATAAGGCACCAGTTCATTTTTTATTTGCTGGTGATGTACTCTTGTTTGCTCGCGCTTCAAATTCCAATATTAAAGCCATTATTCATGCCCTCCATCATTATGAAACTATTTCAGGCCAACAGGTGAATTATAGCAAATCTTTCATTTATTTTGGTCGAGCTATTCCTGCCAATCGACTTTCTGAATTCTTGCACACTACTGGTATGAGAAAGGGTGGCACTGTGCTTTCTTATCTTGGGGTTTCTCTCTTTGTTGGTACTCCAAAGCATCGTAACTTTCAGCTGATTCTTGATAAGATCAATGCAAACTTTGAATACTGGAAAGGTCTCACTCTCTCTATGGCAGGAAGGGTTAGTTTGATTAATTCTGTCATCATGGATCAGTTGATTTACTCTTTTCAAGTTTATAAATGGCCCATGACCCTTCTGAAAGATCTAATTTCTTCCATTAGAAATTTCCTCTGGTCTAGATCCTCCAAGATTTCTAAGCCGATCATTGCATCGTGGAGAATGTGTTGTAAGTCTAAAGATGATGATGGTTTAGGTCTTCGGGATCCTAGAATTCTTAATGCAGATCTTTTAAAGAAACTTTCTTGGAGCTTAATGACTTCAGATTCATTTGTCTTTCACTTTCTAAGGGGCAGATTCTTTTCTAATAGCTTCTCTCAATGTAGATTTTGGAAATCTTCCATTTGGTGCGGGCTAAGAGATCATATTCAGCCTTTCGTTGATGAATCAATTTGGGCAGTGGGTAGAAATTCTAAAGTGCATTTTTGGACAGGAAATTGGTTGGGCTCTCCTTTAACTAGTTTGATTACCTATACTAACAATTTGGAGCCTAGTTTTGATTCAGTTATTGGTGATGTTACATCTGATTTTGATTGGTCTCTTCCGGCTTCTTTTGTCTCCAATTTTCCACATCTTGCAGATGAAATCAGAAATACAGTTATTGGTGATTATGACACTTTGATTTGGCATCATTCGGTTTCTGGTGCGGTCTCTTGTGCTGATAGTTATAAATCTTTAGCTGGCGTTGCTTCAAAAGAAAGATGGGGCAGTAAGTTCTGAGCTTTTTTTATCCCTCCTTCTCGTTCTTTGGTGTTTTGGAGGTTGCTCTAGAATAAGCTTCCAACTGAGAAGAATTTGATTCGTAGAGGATTACTTATGCCTTCGTGCTGTCGGTTTTGTTTTTAACCGGAAGAAGATGCTGATCACCTTTTCCTTACTTGTAAATTTGCTCTTTCCATTTGGGGTGCTGTCTCATCAGCTTTTCAGAGAAGAATTCGCTTGGATGGTTCCATAATTGATCTTTGGCTTGATGCAATGGAAGCTACTTTCAGTTCCCAAGTATCACAGCTATGGCGTTCAGCAATTGTGACTGCTATTTGGGTGATTTGGACGTCACGTAATAAAAGGTTGTTTGATAATGAAACT
>JXTC01000295.1:0-18261 GCA_002914845.1 Trema orientale
AAGCAACAAAACTATATCGATTCCTAAACTCTGATATGGGTGTAAAATTTTGAATGTTACACCCACCACCTTCCGCTGCGCCATGCGATGGCAACTAACACATATCTATCGAGAGGGTAATCATGTTGCTCATTCATTGCCTTCTCGAGTACCTTCAATAGTCTGCCCATCTTGGTGGTGGTATGCTTCGTATTTTTCTTTTGTTTATGATGATTGTATTGCGAAACCTAGTTATAGGTTTAGCTAATTTTATTTTTTGTTATTAGTCCCTGAGAGATCAGGTTTATACCCTCTCTCTGACTAGGTGTGCTTTTCTTTTATTCTTTTTTTTAATAAAGTTTTCCTCATACCATCGAGATTTGCTAAGAAAACGAGAGAAAAAGGAAGAAATAAAAATTCAGCAAACCAAAATTAATTTTAGCGAGGAGGATTTTTTTTTAGAAGGGATTTCATTTTTCTCTCATCAGAAATATTCTAACCAAAAAAATAAAATGAAAATTTTTT
This sequence comes from Trema orientale, assembly GCA_002914845.1. Taxonomy (NCBI): domain Eukaryota; kingdom Viridiplantae; phylum Streptophyta; class Magnoliopsida; order Rosales; family Cannabaceae; genus Trema; species Trema orientale. Next base: position 505 of record JXTC01000295.1, read on the forward strand.
TCTGAATAATGTTATAGGACATCATATAGTGCACAACACCACATGATATGTCAGTCCATTACTAATTAATTATAGTTACAATTTAAATGGTGTCAATATGGGATCCAGTTTATAAATTAAAATTAACCAATAATAAACTAATACGTCATGTGATGTTAGGCACTAATTTGTAGGCAAATTTAACATTAGTTCGGAGCCTTTATAAAATCTCTACAAACAGATTAAAGAAGACTATATGAAATTTTAAGAAAATGATTTTCTCCCTCTTACCTAGCAGTTTTCTTTCCTTGCAAAATCTAAGTTCCAGATAACCTAAGGTTAAGAATTTCCACAACTAGATTGAAAAAATGAAAAGAACAAAAGAAAATTTATGGAACTCAGGAAAATGTTTTCCTCATATTCTCCCTTAGAAAATCTTTTACCGTATTGACAAAATCCAAGTTCCAAACAAGCGAGGAATCAAAAGTCCATAACAAGAGAATCTAAGAGAAACTGCATTAAATATGCTTAATAATAACCCAAATTTGAAAAATATCTCTCAATGTTTCTCTCCCCTGTGTATTAAAGAAATCATCGAAAATCATAAGAAAGCAACCTGTAAATGTTAAGCTTAAGCGCATAAATTCCAATATCGCCAATGTATTTTTCCTACTACAGTGATCGAAATATTGCGTTAAATTTGATTGAAAACTATACACACAGAAAATACAGTGATCAATTAGCAAGCACGATGCTCTCTATGGGAGTACTCAATATAACCACTCATTTGCAAATGTTTTCAACGCCCATGTATTCGCTGTGACGCTTTGCATTCGAGAGGTTTGTAACATAAACTAGTCAAGCCCATTGAAAAGGTTTGGAAAACAAGATTAAAGTTTAGGCGTAAAACTGAAACATGTTTAATTATTAAAAAAAATGAAAAAACAAAGAAATAAAAGGAGTTTAGCTTGACTAAGGCTACGTTTGGTAAGAGGAAAAAGGAAGAGGAAAGAAAAGGTAGAAGGGAAAAGAGAGGAAAAATGGAAAAATGGGTTATTTGGTAGGTAGGAAGGAAAAGGGAGAGAAAGAGAAAAGTGGAGGGAAAAAAAATGAGATTAGGCTCACAAAATTTCTCTCCTTCAAATTAGAGAGAAAATGGGAGGGAAAAAAAAACTTTGCTAATGAAAAAAGTAAACTTACTAAATTACTATTGCATACTAATTTTTAAAATTATTATATTGAGGGTAAAATAGTCATTTTAAAATAAATTAATTTTTTTTCCTCTCTATATACCAAACAATTATGAAGGAGAGATATTTTCTTTTCTATCTTATATATTTTCTTTCTTTCTTAATTTTTCCTTCCCTCCCTACCAAACATAGCCTAAGAGTCTAAGACCAATAAATTGTAGTTGAATTATACCTAGGCTTCGTTTGGTATGCAAGGATATGATAAAATATGATTGGACTATTTTAAAAGATTGGATTTGATAAGATAAGACTATAGTCTAATCCTATTCCATATTTGATGTGTTACTTTTTTGTAAGGATAGGATTAGCATGTGTGTTTTGTGGTTTTAACTAAATAATAATTTTGAGGTTTGATTAATTAGAAAAATATCATTTTTAAAAATTAATTTAGAAAAATACCATTTTTAAAACTCAATTTTATAAAAATATCATTTTAAAAAAATTATTTACAAAAATACTACTTTTAAAGTATTTTGAAAAATGCCACTTTTAAAAAAATATTTTTAAAGACACTATTTTGAAAACAATTTTGGGAAATATCATTTTTTATAAAATTATTTGCAAAAAACCACTTCTAAAAAAATATTTCAAAAAATGCCATTTCTGATTTTACCGCCTTTAAAAGGTAATTTCGAAATACCACTTTTAAAGTTTAATTTCAAAAGTACCATTTTTTACTATTTCAAAAACATTCTATTATTTTTAATCAAATTCCTAATTCCACCTAATCCCAAATTCTCGAGAGAATAAGATTATGTCCTTTTAAGAGTATTATTTTTGGAGTGGATTATTTTAATTCAATTCAATCCCTCTCATGTGCATTCACTAAACATGGGATTAATCTCTAATCCCATTCTAAACGTGATCTTGATGCATTGATTTACTCGGTCCCATATATGTAGGTAATTGGTCCCGTAGATGTAGGTAACTGGCCATAAATCACATAAAATTGCGGTGTTTACACTTATTTATTAGTAAAATACTGTAATTTACTTCAATTCGAAATTGTTATTATTAAGAATGATACTTTTTAAATTACTACCATTATTAAGAGATGACAATTCAGCAATTCTTCTGTCAAACCAAATATATATATGCATTGCATGCTTCATAGATTGATGGATTATATCATATATAAAAGAATACCGCATACCCTTTTCAATATTAGTAACGGCCTAGCTTTTGAACTAAGCGGTTCTCTATTTCGATTCTCTTCTGCAACAACAATGCATACTTGGAAACAAGTTGGTGGTCCCCAGCAGACGCAGAAATTTTGCAGCTTAGAGATGTATTCTCCAACTTGTCCTTGTACAACGATGCAATGGGCACAAAAGTACCTTTCTTGCTGCATTGCCAACCATGAGCCGCTCTTAAAGCCGCTCCCAACGAAGCCGAATCTGCTCATTAAAAAAAAAAAGAAAAAACAGAATGAACAAAAGAGTAGCCTACCGGGAAACTAATCATTTAGTCTGAGAAAAGCCAATGAGAGAATTGACCAATTTGGACCATTGAGGGTATCATTGCCTATGTCTGGACAGTTAAAATTCCGAAGAGAAAGCACATGTAGTACAAGGACAGAACATTCCATTTCTCCGGTGTCATGACCATTGAAGTTCACAATAGCCATATTTTCATGCTTAGTATTTACGTTCTTATATTATGATATGTTACTTGGTAAAAATAGGAAATGACATATTGAGGCATATACTGCTAACCTGGTCTTTGAACTGTATGGACATCACAGCCAAAGATGGAAGCTATTGAGGTAAGAATGCTTTGATTTGCTGATGCACCCCCAGTGGCTATTATTCGTTTCGGTGGAGAAGGCATCCCAAATCTTTCTGCATGAGCACGCATTGACAGGAACTGACCCTCAATTAATGCTCTGACCTGCAAATTAGTTGGATGTTTCTTAGAATTGCTGACTTGGGACTTAATCTGGTGTTCATGTAACCACTACCAATTAGAGTATAAACCTCAGAAGGAGGATCAAACTCCTCGACTTCACGTTCATCCAAGCCTTCCAGAGTGTCGCCAGTGAAGTTTTCAAGAGTGTATCGATGGAAACCAACTGAAGCATAAGCAATAGGAAACAATCAGATATACCATTCTATAAATAGAAAGATCAGAAGGAAAGAAACACAATTATTACTGGGGGAAAAAAAACCTGGTAGGGGTGGAAGAATTTCATGCTCCTTATAGTAGAAACCAATTTTTCCACCTGTTGCAAAATCCACTATCAGGAAAGGACGTGCAGATTACAATAGTTTCAGGAAACTTGCTTAGAAAATACTTTTACAAACCATTTAGAGGTGGAGTTTGCTCAAGGAACGCATTGAAATTATCCCAAGATCTTTCCGCATATCGGTTTCGCACATCTAACATTAAGATCAGGTCAAAGCAAAAGCTAAGATATAAAGTTCCTCAGAAACCAATAGGAATATGTATTGATCAAGTGGAACTATGGCAGTACCTTCACGAGTTAAAGAACCATTCTTGTAGACCAGCATTACCATGTATCCTTTCGTGTCAACAGGATTAGGGAAAACGTGTCCTTCTAGTCTAGGCTGAGGATCATCAGTAATCCCAAAGACCTAAGAAACAAATGACAAAGTACCTAGATAAAAGAAATTTGCAAAAATCCAGATAAACAGTTGTAGTTATGACATTTAACAAACTTTCAGGTATTTGTTCATAACTCCAGTAATGTACAGTATGCAACAGAAAGCAGCAGCAAGTACGCTTGACAGAGCTAAAAACTCCACATTCTAATTTCTTAGGAGAGAGGGAAAAAAATTAGAAGTGTTTCTTTTTGCTTACGGTGTCACTTGTGCCAAGACTGATTGCTAGATCCCCTGGGGTATTTAAGGTTAATCCTGCAGTGTTGAAAATACATTCATGTAACAAATTAAAGTATATCATGTCATGTCACAATTAAAATAATTTGTATAAGAGGAGATTGGAATATTAAGAAAAATCACACACCTGCAAGGCTGTTAGGGTTGTCTCCAGACCACTGAATGATTAGACAATTCTTGTTGAATGAGAACCTGAAGACAGATCATCTTAACTCAGGATTTTATCACAAGTTAATAGATGGCAAGCAAAAGGAAGCATATATGAGAACAGAGTATAATGGCTAAAGTGGTGAATACTCTAGCTAAAGTGGTAAATATTCTAGCATATATGAGAGCAGAGTATAATGGCTAAAGTAGTAAATACTCCATTCAACATGGTAGGCATGCTCTCCCACGTCCATTTAAGAAATAATTGTTAGCCACAGTGGCACTCTTAATGAAATATCGCATCCTTTAATTGGATAGCGTGTACATCCTTCCTGTCATGTGTAAACTGTGGATTATATATATATATATATATATTTTCTTCTCATTGTAAAAACACTGGAGCCGCGCCCTGCAGTTGAGGGTTTTAATCATCCCACAACATGAAAGGAAACTAAGAAGAACCTTATATCGAATATTATCTACTTTAACCAAATATAAATCGAAATACATACAAAAGATGAGTAATTTAGCTGCAAATATAAATAATCAAGCAATATAAAGAGAATTGCACAATTCCATCTCAATAGGAGAGAAATAAAGAAGAAGGAAAAAAAATAAGAAACTATGAACCTTTCCACAAAATATGGAGCAATACAACCAGCAACAGCATGAGCAGGGGCCAGCTTTCCAAGTTTTTGCTCCAGACCAGGAGCAGTGGCCTGTAAATCAGCCAAAATAAAATTCAGAGAATAAAAATGGAAGTACAATTTATAATTATTCTGTTTAAGAAAGAAAGAATGTTAAAATTATTCAACAAGAATAATAACTTTATATCAAGGAGGAAGAATCATATAAAAACGCTACAAACCTCTAAAGCTCTATTAGACCAGATCCTTTGCTTTATATCCATCAAGTTCATCCCCGCACCATCAGTTTCATCAATACAAGCATATCCGCCAACAAAAAGAGAAGCCATGAAAGAGCTAACGAGGGAAATCCTTTCAGTGTTGTGATAAACTTCTGGCTGCGTCTCAAATATCTTCCTAATCTGCGGGCCAGTATATCTTTCATGTGCCCGTGATCCGGTAAGTTGAGATAGCTCCAAAGCTCCTCCAACAGCTTTTTCTATCTCTCTGCATTGCACTGTGGTGCTGCTGTCCATCCATATAGGTGATTCCTTTATAGAAAAGGCCTCACCAAGCTGTTCCACCAATGGCTTACTGGGATCCAATGATGACAAAATTGAAGAACTTCCATTCTTCCAATATACACTACCATGTTGCTGACCACTACCAGAAACAGCAACAATTTTCTTAAGATCCAAATTCGAATTGGATAGTTTGTTCAGTATAAGATCAAGAGCTTCCACCCACATCAAAGTGGGTGAAACAATTCTGCCATTGATGGAGGGGTCTCTGTAAACTCCATCTTTGGTTTTGTAATGGGTCAAATCAGAACCGAAATGGACCAGCTCTGAAGTCACTATATTAAGATTGGAGTCTAGCACTGTCGCCTTCAAGGACCTAGGGAAAAATATTAAAGTTCCAGGCAATTCAGATCCCACGGATTCTAATTCCAAATGGGTTTTACTCAATCTCATTCAATAAACTCAATTAACATTAATGGAGAGTACATGTTTCAAACCAAATCAACTTAAAATGGAGGAAATGTGACAAAACTATGAGAACCCAGATACAAAATTAAGCCAAACTCTTGAAATAGTCATCTGGGTATTTCTGATTATTTAAGTAGAAGAGTGTGAGAGGATAAATCAACTTACTGAGTGGAGCTGTCAAATCCGAGAAAATAAGAGTCAAGAGGGAGAGAAAAATCCGCCATTGGAGCAACACCCAAAGCTTAATCAGTAATCACTCTATCTGTGCCTGAGAACCAGAAGCCAATTTCAATTGGCTATGGGCTTTGCTTAAATATGTCAGCAGTGGAAACAGAAATTAGCCAAATAAAACAAGAGATAACCCATTAAACGGATTATCACTTAATTATGATCATCGGATAAGGATTAAAATTTCAAAAGGAAAAAATCAGTTTCTTTTTTTTCAAAAAAAAAAAAAATGAACAATCTTTTAAGAAAAAAGCATATAATCAAATACTATGTATATTCGTCGAATTGGATTTGGATAAAGTCCAAAGCCGGGAAACCTCGTCAGCTTCGAAGTTCTCGGTTACCGTTGACCATTGATTACAAATTACATGATTACAAATTACATGTCATCTAATGGCAAAGAAAATTAGAAACTACTGAAAATATGCCACGTCAGTTTTGTTTAGTTTTTTTTTTCCTTTTTTTCCTCCTGCCTCTTTATTATTTAAATGCCCAAGCTACTAAAAAAATATAGAGATAACAGCTGCAAACAGAGAATTACCTCAACATTAAAGCGGAAAAAAAAAAGAAAAAAAAAAGATAATACTCGCCATTCCAAGAAACGAAAAGAAAAGAATTTTAAATTATTATGAGATTATAATTAGAATTACTATTATTATTTGCTATTTTTACGCTTTCAAAAAATTTGTTCACCCTAAAAAATAAATGCATGGGGATTTCTTGATAATAAAAAAGTCCGGGTTATTTAATGCAATGCATGTAGCACTTGTACATGATAAATGGGTTTATTTAAAGAATAAATAAAACCACACACACTAAGGTGATATTTTGCTGTATCTACCTGCATTGATAAGAATAGAGCCACACTTAAATTATTACATCAAAGTGGTTTTAATAGAAAAACTAAATGAAATTGCCAAAAAAAAAAAAGCTATTATTTACCCAAGTTTTATTAGCTACACGCCTACATATTCCAAAGTCCACCCCTTTGGAGCACATAGTCCTTCTAGCTGTACTAGGAGGTGGACATTATCTCAAAAAGGAATTCTATCTAAATCTAGAGTAATTTACACAACTATCTTCTTCAAAGGCAGAGCCTCGGTGTAAATTTCAGTTAAAAAAGATGGCACAGTTTTCGTCCCACCAGACAGCTTTCATGCCAATAATTTACAACTGCCAAATGTCTCCACGCATTTCCTCGTACCATCTTCATCTATAAGGACATGGCTGCTTCAACACTCCGCCTGTGACAACGCTCGTCTCCTTGTCCTCTATGTTAGAGGAAATTATAGGGTCGGAAAATTGCAAGGGGAGACGGGTCAGAGAAGCTGGATTTCCACGAAATGGGTTTGTGCAGTTTTTACCGAAATAGTTCTGGGAAAGACCATAATATGAACCTTGCAAAAATGTCAGATTCCAAGAACTCGATATGAGCAGCCCGCCCAATGAAGGTGTTCAAGTTCTTGCCATAGGAAGAAGTATCAAAGTTAACATCACAGCGCAAGAACACTCTGTTCTCAGGTGAAGCAGCCCGAATTTGGTCCAAACAATCATTCAGCATCTCCAGAAATATTTTGCCCTTTTTTGAGTGATCCCATGAAGCTGCCTGGCACATATCAATTCTAGCCGAATGGTATGGTACGTATCCGTCCTACAAGGCAATTCAATAAAGCATTACGATCAGCAGGGGAAAACATAAAGGAATATCAAGACGGAAATATGATTTATCTTTCGATATATTAGCTAAATTTTACCACAAGAATTATTAGCTGTTTTCAGTAATGAAATCTGTTTCTTGGAAATGAATCATTAAACTTTAAATTACCTGCGGTGACGACAGCAGAATTATATGCTTGAAGTGCTGCAGAGTCTTCTGCTGCAAGAAGAAAAAAAAATCGTTTCAGAAACTTTTGCGAATTAATATGTAGGATTTTGCAAACAGGCAATAGGTTCTTGACCAACAAACTAACGAGATGAAAATGTTTTAGACATCATCAAATTTTACGAGTCATATTCTTCAAAAAGAAGATTTTATGACTCATGGTTCAGTTACTAGTTTCCACGCCAATAAACAACATACAAGGCGATGATCTCACTGCTTAAGCACTCCATATTTGCATGACCATATGACAACCAACATCGGAGATGAAACACATGAAATAGCATGAGAACTGCGTATTTACTACCTTACAGGATAAACAAGATAGCATGTTTACTTCAGTACCTTACACAGCTTGTAAAAGAATGTATTTTGGATGTCTGGGTCATCAGTGAATGTAAGCTGATGAATGCACCGTGTGCCCTTGAGCTTCTTCAAAAGCCACAGCCCAGAGTTAAATAAAGAGTTCGAACTATAAAGATACCCCAAGTGCGGACCCGATATAGAGACATATGTATACAGGTACCTCAGGTACGGCTCCATAATGCTTTCTGCAAAAGACAACCTCAAGCATCTAGCACCAAACTACGAACTGATATAAAAGATAGCATACAAGCCTGACATGTTACCTGCTAATGCTGTTCTTAGAATGACATTTCCAATAGAATGTCCTACAAAGCTAAGCTTAATATCACTCAATCCTCCATGTCTTGAAGCCTTATCCATTTTCTTCTTAAGGAAGGATATCACTTCCTGAGCCAGCCTTAGTCCCATTTCTCTGAAGTCTCCAGATGTTTTGTCCTCATTTACCTCTGACATAAGAAACTCTATCTTGGGATCGAACAAAAGCCATTGATTCCTTACAAGCCTTAAATCCAGATGATGTCCCTATGATTTTAGAATTGAAACAAAGTAAAATTATTTGGCTGATGATGACTAAAACTATTACAAAGTACAACATATGAACAAAAAAGTATTCCAAAAGGCTGGTTGCATTGCAGGATACAACGTGGATTGCCAAGTGTGTTCTCTTTTATTTTAGATACCACTGGAATTAAACTCTGGTAAGAAACGAAAAATATAAGGTTAACTACAAAATTAAAAAACCTAATGAAGAACAAAAGCTTAGAAAAACTATATACAAAAATGTTCCTCTGGGGATGTCCCAGTGGAAATGTCCGCTCTATGTATCTTCCAAGCCTAAGGTCCAGGTTTCTAATACACATATAGGAAAAGAAAACATATAAGTATCAAACAGCTGGGATGTAGATTCAGAAAATAAAGCTAACAAGCACCACAACTTTCCAATAAACAATATCAACCCCTCATATTTTTCGAAAGACAAGACTTGCCTGAAACCCATGCACGAATACAACGATCTTTAAAACACGCCCACCATTCTTTGATTTATTAATGCTGGTGAGCTTGTTTACAGCTTCAGAGTCAGATGCACCGAGTAAACCAGGAGAATTAATCATGTCAAAATGTCTCAAGTAAGAATTCTCACTATTCGTACGCCTTGGTGCATTCATGACACGCTCCACAATTAGAACAGGAATATGAGAAGGATCTCCAAATATGTACATATCTTGGATTGACCGATTGTTAATCTGCAATAAAAACGTTTGTATTCAGAACATAACAACACAAAGAAGGACAACATTGGCAATAATCACTTCACATGTGGCCAGGACTCACTTTCATTTGTGCAATACTTCTCCGATGGCGCTCGGCACGAATAGCAGCAGTCTGGGCAGGCTGAACAGACCATAAAAGAGTACTCATGGACAACGTAGTGAAAAATTTATTATTTGTCCCGATAAAAAATTAGGGCATGGTAATACGAAAAAGTTGACACTTTCTATCTCTCTTCCTTCCCCCACACCCTTATTTTTTCTCCACTGTATTTTTGTAAGTTGCCAAAAAAATGTAAAAGAACACGGATACTTACATCATCAGTTAACTTCCAAATACTCGATACTCTTCTATGGACACCATGGTGGGAAGAATCATCTATGCCACTATTTAAAAAATGATGAGGCATCTCAACCTTAGAGTACACCATCCATATTGACCATTCTGCTCTTCTATCTTTGGCCCAAGCATCATGCAAATATTCCAATATCCTTGTTTTGTTGGACCTGTAATGAAATGAATACCACAAACACGAACCACGTGATGCCACAATTAGACTATAGCATCAGTTTTCACTTACATGAATATACTACAAGTAACCCTAAGCTGGTTAACTCAAAACTAAACGGAACTTAGAGATCCTGAAATATCGGGTATCTTGATATAGTTTTATCAATTTACTAACATCTCATCATAAAAAATTAAAAATTAAAAAATAAATAAAATAATAATTTGAAAAGAAGAAGAAGAGAGAAAGAAAGATATCTATACATACAATACTGGCATTATACTCCACGAGTTCACAGCTCAATAACAGCATACCTATATATATATATATATATCATGTGTTTTTCTGTAATTTAGTCCAATTTTTGAGGTTGTGTAATGCTACTGGATAGATGAAGCACAAGAATGAACCTAAGTGACCTAACGGTCCTAACCAATGTGAAATTCGAAAACTAGGAAAAGTCTATAAAAAAACCGAGGGAAAGGAATAAAACCAAACCTGTGGAACAGCAAAAAGGTGTTCCATAAATATAAAACTTGATCACCCAATAAATGAAGAGAGTTCAGCAGAGCAGCCTTTGGTAATAAGAGGAGTGATTCACCACTTTGAAGGTCTAAAGTACCGTTAGTTTTCTGCTCAAGAAACAAAGAAACATTTTAGCAACAAAAAAAATTGACCTGGAAAGCAAATAAAGACAAAAACATTATGCTGTATGAAACAAGTAAGGACCTCAGAACCATTTTGTGGCTTGCCTTGTCCTGAAATTTTTCCATCTACGACACCAATACTTCCTTGAGAGACAGAATCAGAAAGCTTCATATCATCCATTTTTGACATAAAATCAGTCAAATCAATAACCTGATCAACAGCTTTGCTAAGCCTTTGTAACTCTTCAAGCAGAAGGTCCCGAGCAGCTAATAATGACTTAACAAGCATGACAGCCTTCGCATCTGCCGAATCCACCATACCTGGTGCCTAGTACAATCACAAACTTCAACAATCATTGCATGAAAAAAATAAATATGAAAAATGAAGAAATAATAACATATTGTAAATAAATAAATGAGTACATAAACAAATAACAAATTTTGACAAAATGATGTCATTATTCAACTATTAAGAGGACAGACTAAAAGGCCTGAGAACCTACATGGTTTGACCCATCGAAACTTCCATCACCAACAACTCTGGTAGTATAAGAATCACTGAAATAATTTAACAACCTGGTTACTTTAACACATCAATAAGCCTCTGCAAAATACTTGAGAAACTTCTCGAAAGTCGATACAGGTAAAAACTCACAAACCTTGGCAGCTTTTTTGGGGCTGTGTAAGATTCACCTTTAAGCAGACTGATGTGTACACTTGCATCAACAAGCACAGCATGGAATGCATCAAAATGAACAGGGCAATATGAATGCAAACCCAAAAGAGCTTTAGGAGGGATTCGAAATTCATGGACCGCAGCAGAGCAGGCACTTAGAGAAGCTTGCAATTCAGACCTGCATATTGCACATTCCAATAATTACAGTTTAAAAGGATCTAATTTAGAATTTCAAAATGCATGCAGTAAATGAAAAGTAGCTTTTCAGCTTAATGCAATTAAGTGGACAAACTCACCCTGTCTCTGATATGGGAGCATACATAAGCTCAAACTTCAAAATTACAGCTGACGTGGGTGGACCCTGAAAGTCAATTATTGTTATCCACGACTGTACACGAACTTTTTACTCATTCCAATTACCAAAATAGACATCTCAAACTCTAATATAACAACATCTTTTGAAACATGAGTAACTTTCAACCTAAACTTAGCATGCCCTCTTAGGCTTTAAGAGCACCAAAATCACACATCAGGCATTCCAAGTGTTAGTACAAGGTATTTCTAATTTGAGTACAAAGCAGGGAAATGGGCTTGAATATGTAGATATGCCCCTTTGGAAAAATGAAATACTGCATATGTGCCTCTTCTCCTAAATGTAGACAGGGCAACTTACATTCCAAATTTCTTCAGAGGCATCCTATTACCTTGAATAAATTCCTCAACAATGATTTGCAACATTAGTATATTTAGTTTCTCACTCCAGACGCACATATACACAGGTATACATATACAGCATGTGTGCAAACATGCCTGTGTATGAGTAGAGAAAGAGAAGATTACCTCGTATTTACCAAGAGATAAATTGAATGATATCATGACTGATAACAACACATCCTGCCTTGCATATTTTATCCGAAAAGGCTGAGTTGAGAAGCTGTTGTCCGTATCGTCAATTATCCAAACTCCATATACATCATCAGAACCTAGATCAGGAGCTGCAATAATTTATATATACATATATATTATAAAAAAGTTTAGTTACAACGTAGGAGACGATAAAACGGCCAAGCTGGATGACAGCTTTTCAATTCATTCTAGATAAACTGTAACGTCAAAATAAACAATTATCTAATGTCATGTAAGTTTATCTATTTTTCAACATATGAAAGAATCATCATGCAATTAGATTTTGAAAGCCTAACCAAGTGATCACATTGCAGAATATGGTAAAAAATGTTTTCGTTTTTCTTCCTTTTATTCTTTCCTTTTGAAATCTCTACGGCAAAGAGTGTTTCACATAGAATATACTTACCAATTTCAAGTCCTTCCTACATAGTTAACAAAATGTCTTTAATATTAAGTTTGACTAAACGTCTAAACCAAGAAAAACTGCTCAAAAATTTCCTTCTCAAGCAAAAGAACTAGATGCATTAGCAGACACTAAAGCTCCAACTTAAATACCTTCGTATTGGACAACTCTTGCTGGAGTTCCCACAGAAGTATACTCACTATCCTCCCATCGCATGGAGATCTTGAGTTGATACCATCTACACAAACAGAAAATAATGTTAAACAAAGTTTCAGAAATATATCTAGAGTGGTGGGAACTGATAGAACATTTTTCCCCCTTAAATAAAGAAATATTAGAAAGAAAATACTTAACGCGCACGCACCCTTGCTGGAAAAGGTCAAGATTGTGAAACCTATGAATGTAAATAGCAATCTCCTGTACTGTGTCAAACATAGCCACTGGCTTAACCTTCGCTGGGTGTGGCTGGGCATCGGTCAACCTTTTTCCTGACCAGCTTCTATAATTCAGACCAACCAACCATCCTAGACGCCGAAACATACGTAATTCACTATCCAAAAAACTCGCATCCCTCCGTTTATTCCAAATTTCACTTCCTACCCAAGTCTACGTATCCTTTCAGAAACCTCATTTCCGGATAAAATGACACAATAATAAACTAATATGCTGAAAAGAAGTCTCTTAAAGTGATTATTTCCGTACACACTACAGAGCAGAGGAGGATTATTCAGCTGCAAAACAAGATACAATTTAGCTTCCAGGTTAAGTATATTCTCGCAATGAATATCCAAATGTATACACTTTATAGTGTTACAATTAAGTCCAAAGCATTCAAAAAAGTATTAATTTTCTCCATCAATGAAAAAACAATACTTAAGCAACTTAAACAATTACCTTTCAAAAGAAAAAGCCCATATTTTTAATAAAACTACTATCTTAAAACTCAATGATTACACTCATAGTGTCACTACCATCATACATGAATGCAATTATGATACTTCAATCACACCCCATTTATGTATTGTCCAAACAATAATTCAAAAATGAAAAAAAAAAAAAAAAAAGTCAAAAGTACCAAAGAAATATTAGAAAGAAAAAAAAAATTCCCATTTCATAAAGCTGACAAAGAGAAATTTGATCGAGCAAACTAAGTAGTAGACAAAAAATATATATATATACACATATAAATAAAAGAAAAATCGAATAAAAAATGAAAGAGAAATGCAAGGATTGAAATGAGAGTTAAGAAATGTAGGGAGAAAAAATATGATGAAAAGGAAAAGAGTAGAATACCGCGTCGAGATCTGCTGCCGTGGGATTTTCCTATGTTTTGGAATATTAGGAGCTTAGGGTTTTGTTTGGTGAGAGCGATTGATTAATTAGTGGAGCAAATTGGGAGAATCAAAAGACCAGAAAAAAAAAAAAAAAAGAAGATGTTTGGAGCTCCACAACGTTGAACTCCTTCCTTTGATTTTGTTGTTTTGGGGGGGCTCAATTACGAGGTTGTCCTTCCTTAACCACCATGCCAATTGCCACACCCCGGATGATTGTCAGCATCAATTTTTTTCTTTTTCCTTTTTCGTTTTTTTTTTTTCCTTTTCTTTTCTCCATGGAAATACTGCTTATTTATATTTAGGGTTTATGGCACAAATGGTCCCTGAACTATCCATATGTGTCAATTTGGTTCTCAGAGTTTTAATTCTTATAATTAAACTTCTAAATTTTTCGATTTATAGTAATTTAGTCATTAAATTATCTAGATTACAACTTATTATTAAATTTCTAATTAAAAATACACATAAGGAGAACGTTTTCGCATTTGAAGACATATTTAAAGGAAAATAAACTAAATAAAAGGATTTGGAATAAAAGAAAAATATATTTTTCATATTTTTATAGGGTTTTTGGAGTTACAAATTTAGATAAAATTTTTATGTGATTATTCATTTTTATGTTTGAAATTCTCAAATTACTTTTCAAATACACTTTTAGATGCAAAAAAATACTCTTCATGTGTGTTTTTAGTTAAAAATTTAATAGTTATTACAATTTAGACAATTCATAAACGAAATTACTACAAATCAAAATAATTCAAGAACTTAATTACTATAATTGAAATTTTAATTACCAAATTACTGCAGGTCGGATACTTCAGGGACCATTTTTGCCATTAACCCTCAAATTGGAAATTATACACATGTTTCCAGTTTCCTGAAAAAATTGAATATAGTAAAACAACATAAACTATTATCGCTGAGTGTAAGAAACGACGACGTTAGATACCGGGTGGTGGCGCGGTCACTTTCCCGGTCCCCTACCCCTTTGCCCATTTCAAGCTGAGCTCGGTATGGTGCTGTCTTCTCTCATGGTTGAACGGGTTCGGCCCTTCTATTAATGGTTATATATACGGCCCACATTTTTTTTTTCAGGACATTTGGTTTGAAAAATACCGGATTTTAAAATTTTTATAAAACATTCAGAATTAATTTAAAAAAAATATCACCTTGTTACTCATAATGTGGTACTTGAAGTAACCAGACTAGTTATTTCAAGTAATCTAACAAATTATTTCGAGTATTTTTGAAAAGTACCAGTTTAAAAATAATATTTTTCTAAATATTTTTTAAAAGTTGTATTTTCTAAATAAACTTTAAACTGATATTCTTTTAAATCAATCTAAGATGTTTTAAAAACATTCAGCACATCCCGAATTTTTTTATTTTTGGACTTTGGGTTTTTGGACTTTGGGCCTAGGTTTTTGTAAAAAGCCTTTTTTTTTTTTGTGTTAATGGCCCAAAGAATGTTGTCTTGTCTTATTTTTATTAATTTTTTTAGGGGTTATTGTTATTGAGCATTTACATAGATGATGTGGAAACATGATAGTGTTGACGCTATATCTCCGGGTTTCTAACACATTTTACCTACAAAAATAAAAAAGAATTACAAAAATATGGTAGGTCAGATTTTTTCTTTTTTTCCAATTCCCTTGCTATTTTTTTTTAGAAAAATACTATTTTAAAAAAAATAGAAAAATATCATTTTTAAAATGAGCTTGAAAATTAGTTATCGATTACTAGTTACTATTTTAGAAAATGACATTTTTATTAAAAAAAATTAAAATATTATATTTTTCTGAAAAATAAGGTACCGGATCTAGAAAAAACTGAATCCACTGTATTTTTTCAATTCTTTTCTAAAAAAATCGTACGTGGTAGAAGTCTCTTTCTAAATAGTGTATGTCTAATTTCAAACACCGTATAAATCTTAGTCTAGTAATTATAAGCGTCCAATTCAAATCATCTATTTGCCTTCTATCATCAGTGCCGAATTGAAGTCTTACATGTGGCAGGTTTTATAGATATGAGCTACTTTCATTTTTAAACATATAACAAAAAGATATCATCTTGGCTCTTACCAAGACGGCACTAAAGTTAATAATAAGTCTGGATTTAGGTCACTATTCAAGCGCCATAATCTCAAAGTGTCTCATCTTTGCTCGCTTATATGCAAAGTGCCAAATGGGATAATGTTAGGGATCACACATAGTTTATCACTTTTTTAATACCACCTGATGTGGCAAATGAGTTATTATGAATTAAAATGTACCACAAATAATTTGAATATAATTCATCATTTCTATAATGACAAATCATATATTACGTCAAGTGGTATTAAAAATATAGAATATAGGTATTAAAAATGTAGAATATAAGGTGGAATGTTTAGTATTATTCTAACAAAAATTAGTTACCATTCGGTATCTAGAATTCTTCTCTTTGGTCAAAGCTGTCACATGTTTGAACTTGCAATATGTTGCTACATTAAGACTAATAAATCATGTTATAAGAAAGCAGTCCATCCACTAACGCCGCTATCATTAGCAATATAAGTCGCAACTCTTTATTATCAACCAAAATAACCATAACAGGTAAATGTGCCACATTAGCTTTAGAAACTTTCTAATGCTTTCATAGACTACATGATTGTGTGAATTGGCCCTTATACCAAACCTTATTAAGTTTTCCACAATAGAAAACATAATCCCAATAAGATTAATCCAGATAGAGGCATATGTATACAGACATTAAATACTGTGGCTTTTCAAGACATTAAATACTATGAAAAATATACTTTTTTTTCCCTTTTTCTAAGGAGAGAAATATCTTTGATATAAGGATATAATTGAGGTTTGATACTCCGTTAATAAATATTGCTAAATGAATTCACATTAAATGTGCATATGCGAAAATGGGGTGCTCACATATCATCCTAATAAGGATAGTTATATATATTTTAACTAATCAACAAATTAAGATGCAATATTCTTATATTAGTTTTTTTTTTTTTTTTGCTGGGATTATATTAGTTAATTAGAATAAATGTGTACATCCCAATTATGTCAGGAAATTTACCTTTCTGATTAGTAAGATTAGATCATACACCACATAATTGACAACCCAGTTAGATTTAAGAGACAAATTCCACCTTGTTCGGAGTGTAATAAAAACATTAGTTATTTGTCAAATTCTGAATTAGTTATCATTGCCAACTAATATAATATGAGATCACCAGTACAATTAAATTTTAACCATGGTAAATATATAATTGACATGTGGGTCATTATTTTATCATAATCAAGATACAAAAGCATTTTTCCAAGTGATATTTGCGCGATAATTGAGGGATATTTTCCAATATTTGAATCAATCTACTAAGTTTTTTGTTGCCAAAACAGCAATAAAGATTTGGCTTCATCTTTTTTTCTTTTTCATATTTTTTAACGTTTATATCACAAATCATCTTCTCCTTCCCTTTTCTTGCCTCTCAGAGCCCGAGATTTGATGAATTTGGAGATTTGAAATGTAGGGTGGGTTCGTCAAAAAAGAGAAACAACTAAAAACCTCAATTTTCTTATTTATGGTGCCAAAAGAGCAATAACCTTTTGTTTGATAAACCAGCAAGGAGTACGTACTTGATGTTTTATGCTTGCTTCCAATAGAAAATTAACCCAAAAATAGGTCGTGTT
>JXTC01000295.1:20667-48652 GCA_002914845.1 Trema orientale
CTTTTAATAATTTTACTAATAGCTGTATGAAAATCAGTATATATCAAAATATCAAAAGTATATAATTAGTTTTCTTTTCTTTAGAAAAAAGTATATATGTTAGTATTCGTTTTATTTTAAGTGATTATACAATTAAATAGGTCTAAAATTACATCGCTGATCTATTTAAATAATTGTGAATAATTTTAAGTGATTGTACAATTCTACGTGAGAATCATTTAAATAGGATGGAAAAGAGAAGTACATGTATGTATTAAATTACAATTTGTTCACGTAACTTTTTTTTCCCCTTTCGGTGGAAGGCTGTAATAATTCTCTCAACAAAAGCTTGAAGGTGCCAAAAACATTCTCATATACTGGTTGACAATTAATTAGAGTAACACTCAATGAGACTCCATTGAATCTAGCTAAGCTAGAAACAAATCTTATAATCCATGTGCGTACGTGGAGGTTAGGAATCTGGCAACTCGAAAGGGTGTTTTAACTTGCCTTCTTGCTGATTGATTGTCTTTCACTTTCTTCCTTTTTTTTTTTAAATAAAAAATATTTATAAATCCTATTTCATTAATGGGATTGAAATGTCTTTTTATTTCGTTATATATCACAATTGAGGAATATTAAATACACCATCTTTTTTATTTTCTTTTACACTATCTATCCTCACCGTCTAACATATAGTTTCTACTATCCAGTTTAATATTTAAATAATACAATAAACTATAATAAAATTCGCATATTAAGTAATGAGACTGAGAAAATGTAAAATAATGTAACTAGTATTCCTCTTTCGTAGTTACACACAGTCAAAAATAAGAAGAATATTAATATTGTTCATTATTAAGGTGTCAATAGCTAGATTTAAGCCTTAATGAGTGTTCGAATGTTTCCAATATTGAAGAGCTCACCAAACATGTAGAACAACAGTACGGAGGTTTATTATATACATACTCACACTAGTCCGAGAAATAATCATTATTTACTATTCATCCCCAGCATTGCGCAAGCACGCTCCACAAAACTTAATGTGCATGCTACTGTGTCTTGATTTCTAAAATATATTTTTTTTTTTTTTTGGTTACTGACTTTTCTTTCTTTTTTTTCTTTGGGAGGTTACTGAATACTTAATCATTAAAAACAATTTATGAGGGTGAAATTAATGTAAAATTTGATTTAGATTGTGACATAATGGTATTAAATTAGGTATTACAACAAAAAAGGAAAAATTATGTGTTTCTCGAAAGATAATTAGCGAGGAGTGTTGAGAAAACTTCATAAACTTCATAATTATTATTCACTAATTTTCACTCGTATATTTAGCTCAAGTTTAAAGGTCCCATGATTATTAATTAGCCCTTCCTTTATTCTATTTGTAATGTGAGAAACGGCTCCCAATTTGTATAAAAAGCAGTTTTTTTTTTTTTTTTCTCGGTTAACATCGTTATGTCATTAAAAAAGAGAGAGAAAGCCATATGAAGGAGGCATCCACTCAGAGGAGTTACACATATCTGGGTCAGGATCAATCTCAGACAAAGGGAGAATCCCTGAAATATTATAACACAGTGCCCATTTGGCCAAGTTATGCGCAGCGAAATGACAATCACGTGGAAGAAAGTTGTAAGAACAACAAAGAAATTAAATTGGACTGTAATTCTTTCGCATACCGAAAATTGGACTGTATAAAAAGGAGTTTCGTCATAGTAAGGTGTTCTTTCTTTAATTTAAACCCCCTTCCGAAAAAAAAAAAGAAAGAAAAAAACACACACAAAAAAAAAAAAAAAGGAAAGGAAGAAGTGTTCCTTCTTAAAGTCCCAAATGCCAACTTATTAAAGCCTTTAGTTGAAGAATAAATCATTAAAGAGATGAATTCGGTCATCAATTGGGTTATGTTGTCATCAACTCCTTCTAGATCATAACCAACAAGTACGACCGTCCATCATCCATGTGATATTTGCTTAACTACAAATATAATATATACACAAGTTTGATTATCATATAGAATTAGATTAACTCTAATAAATAACTTACTCTCGTAATAAATGAATTATATTTTGGAGCAAAATCGTCAAACTCATATACTTGATACGACGACTATCAAAATAAAATCAAATTCTTATATGCATATATCATGCGCTTTTAATGGTCACATGCCGTAATATTTGACTAGAGCCGATCTATGAAAAACGTTGAGAGAAAAACATTTCAAATAAAAGTAACAAAGGAAATTTAAACGGTCAACATAGTTCATAATTAATCAAAGGTTTAGTCATATTATTGAAATAAATGGCAAGTTCAAATATATATATATATATATATATATATATCATTTGGTTCTGCCCTTCTTTTTTAGAACGCTCTATGAAGGAGTTTAGCCAAAGAAATTATATATGCTATGAAAAGGGGCAGTCTATTGCCAGTCTACTATTTCCACCCTTCATTTAATTAACTTTTTTTATTTCTAAAAATATCCTGATTAAAATTAATGTTTAGTACTTAAATTGTTTCAAAAAAAAAATATCACTACACATCTCTATAAATATTAAAAAAAAAAAAAGAAAAACTCTTCTCACTCCTTTCTTAGAACTATTCATCTTGAATATTAACCCTAATTCTTTTGTAAATACTTAGACTAAAAACTAAAGACTCTTTTCACTCGTTTCTTAAAACAAATATTCATCTTGAACCCTAATTTTTTTTGTAAATAGTTAGACAAGATTACCCCCCATATTAATTACGAAACTTCAAAATTTGTTGGGTAAAAGATATGATTGCTCAATTTGATGTGCATCGCAAAATTGAATAGTTGTATTTGTTTGTATTAAGAATATTGACTAAGAAATTTCTGAATTGGCATTTTATTAGATATAAGATCGACTCATTGATCCCATGTCTAGACGCACCTTGATGCATACCACCACGAATTACTTTGGTTGTTAGACGACAATCAGTGATGCTTGCTTATTAGTACCATGTATGCAGATTCCTTGAATTACCAAGTACGCATATTTATCTTTAAAAAAAAAAAGAGCTGGGTAGATGAAGGTTGAGAAGAGTGAAAAAGATAAAAAGTAGGAAAAGGAGTGATAGTTATTAGCAGGGAAAAACATGAGAAGGTGGTGTGGAAAAAGAATGGGATACTTTAGGAAAAGATAGGAGTGTAAAAAGAGGTAATTAAAATTTGAATACTAATTAAGATTGTTGATGTAATAAGTGCTTATTTGGTTGCGAAATATGTTGCCTATTTTAAGGCTTCAATGAATAGCGTAGGTCTAAACAAGTTAAACGGCAGACATTACGCATGAATAATGTCATCAACTAATGTACTTTGTTTGTTACTATTTAATGATCATGTCTCTTTCTATCATCAGCTAGCTGCTTAATTAATTAATTAGTTCGGGTTGTGTAGCTTAGCTCTCATTTGACATGTAATTAGCTAAAGTATTAATAATAGTAGCAAATTGTAATACAATATATATATATATAGTATGTAGCAAATATAATGGATTTTACAGCTGCTTCATTGACAATATGGAAATATGGACGGGATTGTATATGTTAATTAACTTACGAAAATATGTGAGTCATACACTTTGTCAACTTTCAAATTCATATGATCGGCTTTGATTTCCAAACCCCCCACCATCTCCTCTCCTTTAATTCTCTCTTTTGTGGATAGCTAGATAGTCACTTCACAGTCCATACTTTATCTAATTTACATTGAAATTGGAGACACATGGGACGAGGAGAAATAACAATATTTCTTTCCCCATTTTCAATATATGTATGTATATGCACACATTATATATGATCATTTTGAAAATAAAACTGACCATGAAATTTTGTGGGTTCAGATTATTTGTCTTGTCTACCATTTCCCGGACAGAGCTAGATATTATTGTTAAACATCTCAGGACATATGTAGGGCTTGATTGTGAAACTTAAACAATCAACTTTTATTGAGAAATTATACCTATTAATACTGTTTATGAGAACACAACGTATGTCACGGCATGCGCACTGCCATTCCTTATAATGTATAGTATGGTGTTCTCATTTATTACGTTGCAATAGTGATATTTTAGAGAAATTAGGCCATATATATATGCACCATAATAAGTATATTTTAGGCCATAACCTTATTTTAATAATACTCTAAAAAATATATGTATTGACCAAAATGCCCTTAAAAAACCTAAGAAAAACTATACTCCGTGTTCAATTTGTTCATCTCTCTCTCTCTCTCTCTCTCTCTCTCTCTACGGTCGACGAAACTTCCCTCTTTCTCTCTTTACAAGAACCCCGCATCTCCTCTCTCGCCTCTGACCCTCTTGAGCTCGAGAAATCTCTCGCTCTGTCTCTCAAGAAATCATGATGAAGCTCCATCTCTCGTCTCCAACCCCCTTGAGCTCTCAAATTCGAACGAATAAGCGCCGAAAACACTGAACGATGTCGCCGAAAAGCCCAAAAGAACAAAATGGCTCCAACCAAAAAGGTAATAAAATGTGATTTTTAGGATTTTATTTTCAAAGTCAAATTAGGAAGTTCAATTAATATAGTTAATTTATAGTTTAAATCCATTTTCGAATAAATTTCATTGATATTCGAGGCTATTTTTTGACTTATCGAGTTATTAGAGATGAAAAAATAATTTTTCCAGACATTGGGATTTTTCGATGCATTTCGATCTATTTTGATGCCTTTCGATCCTACTTTGTTTCTATTTCGATCATATTTCAACGTTCTGAGTGAAGTTTAAAATTAATATTAATAGGAAATCATAAAACCCGATGACATTTTGATGGGATTTTGATTCTATTTCGATTGTAGTTATAATTCGAAGGGCTATATTTATTTCGATTCTATTTTGATTATGTTTCGAGGTCATTTCGATAGAATTTCAATTTATTTTCAATTATGTTTTGATTGCTTTCGTTTATAGTATTAAAAGTCAATCACTTTTGTGGGTGTTAGTTTTCGATTGAGCTTTGATGAAAATTCGAGGCCATTTCAGCGTGCTCTGTTTTTTGAGGCATTCCGATGCAGTTTTTCAATGTATTAACAATTCTATAAAGTTTCTGTCTTTTCACCTGATGAATGTCGAAATATCTTCGGAATAGACCTACTCAAATTTTTTACGGATACTCGATGGTATACGATTTAATTTTGATGCGATTTCAATAGGATTTTGATGATGTATTCAACTTTTAAATTTCTGAAAAATTTGTCTATTTTTTTTCCTTTCAATACAGAATCCAAAGTCAAAGCTTCTTATACCTGTCGAGCATCAACTTCCTGGAAGGGTCATGGTAAAAGGTACAATAGTTATATCAAAGATCAAGCAAAGTTTTGAAAAATATGGTTTGATAGAGAGGGCTCACGAATGCCTATTTAAGCAATTTTTTGTCACTCCTCCAATGTAAGTGTCTGGAGTACTGCTACACCACCTATTATTGAGGATGGTAAAATCTACAAAGCCCACAGGGTTGCAGTTTTTCGTTCGGAATAACTATTTGAGATTTGGTTGTGGTGAGTTTGCCTTGATAACGGCCTTAAATTTTAGAAAAGATTCAGATGTTGTCAAGCTCAAATCTATATCCGGTAGTATAAGGCTCATAGATACTTACTGAATAACGAAGCCACGGTGAGATCAGGTGAATTAGAAGCTAATTTTTTAAATTGTGAGGAGAAGGAGGACTATGAAAATTGGGTTTGTGCTACTTCATTAATAGGCTATTGATGGCACATGAGTCAAGTACCAAGATTCAAATGGATATGCAATCTTTTGCGGAGAATGAAGAGGATTTTTCCAATTATCCATAGGGAAGGCGATTTTATAAGAGGACCTTCATGAGTTTGAATAAAGACATAAATCACCAGAGGAAAAATTACCTTAATAAGATAAAAAAAAAAAAAAAAAGAAGGCAATGAAGCTTAATATACGGTTTATGAATTTAGCACTGCTCCCCAATATTGGGCTTATGAGGCTATCCCCAAGTCGACTGGTACTTTTGCCGATAACCTTCCATACACCCACGACCTTACTTTCTTTAGCAATATCAGACCATAATATTTTCTCTAACAAAAATGTTCACTCACCGTTATACAAAATTATGATGTTAAAATGTGACTCTGCTTATAAAACAAAAATTACATTAGTCAGGAATGAAAAAAAAAAACAGAAAAATGATAAATTACAAATAAAAAACCCAAAATTTTTAGTTATCGAAACTTGCTCATAACAAGATCTAATGTCATCGAATTGCATCGAAAATAGATCGAATATAAATCAAAATATGGTCAAAATTAACGAATATGACATGTAGTCGAATATATATCGAAATTACGTCGAATTCGTGTCGAATTTTTAACTGTAATCGAAATATAGTCGAAATTCAATCAAAATCTCGATTGTCATCTAAATGTAGTCGAAATTGACTCGAAAACTCGATGTTTATCTGGACGACGAGCCATTTTTTTTCAAAAATTTTGCATAAGTCCCAGAAAATAACTTTTAGTGTATAAATTATGCTCAGAACATATCGAAACTTAGTTAAAAACTATTTCAAATAATACCCATAACATTTAAACATCCATTTCGAAGATTTTCTTCCTTTGTCTTTCCTTCCTTTGTCTTTCCGTTTCTTCTTTTTTCTCCTTTTCAGCTTTTGTCCTTTTCTGATTTTATAATTTCAGAGTATATTAACTTAAGAATTAGATGATAGATTTAAAGGATATAGATGGAAGAATTAGAGGCTAGGCATGGAGAGTTTCAGCTAGGTTAAGAGGAAAAGAGAGGCATAGACATTGTATTATTAGGGGTAAAAGTGACATTTCATCTGGGTATATGCATATTTTTCAGAATTTTATTGAGGAAAGCATATAGGCCATAATATGCCTATTATCATGCATATTTTACCTAATTTCTCATATTTTACTGACTTAGAACAAAAGAAAAGTGATATATATATATACATATATGTTACAGTAATAGTACTATTAGTATTATATAACTATATATATTATACTTCGACAACTCATATTCTTTAGCCCAAAAAAAAAAAAAAAAACATGACCATATATTTAAGTCTATAACAACTGATTATTCTTAGTCGTTTTGCCAAAAGAGAAAATAAGAATATATTCCAACTTTTTAGAACCGTATAGTACCATTACTTCACTTCCATTTTACGATCAGATCATACACCCTATACACCCTGAAAGCATATTCTTTGTTCTTTCTGTTTAATTATCAATAATCATATTAAAACCATAATTAATTATAACCAGTACAAGACAGATGAAGCTCAGATTCTTGTCGTTTTTTCCTTTTTTTTTTTTTTTTAAATAATCAATGATAAAGGTTGTCTTGCTAATTGATCAGAATAAATATTGACGGGCTCCGTAAAAGACATATTAGAGACGAACTTATAATATACGTAACAGATTGTTAACGTGAAAATACACGTACGATTTCGAAATGGGACAATTATAAAAAAATACCCTCATGTTTGGATGTTCTATAATTTAAACCCTGAAGTTTGGATTCCGCAAAATAATAACCTGAGATTATGAATTTCTGAAAATTAATACCCTGTGTTGATTTTTAACTGATAAAATACAATAATATCCTCAAAATTAAGATGAATAATATGGATTAATCTAGTTTTAATGGAGGATATTATTATTTTTTCGTTCCTAAAATTGGTCAAAAAATCTGTCTAGGGTATTAATTTTCAGAAATTCTTAATCTCAGGGTATTATTTTGCAGAGTCCAAACTTCAGGATTTAAATTGTAGAACACCTAAACTTCAAGATATTTTTTTGCAGTTGTCCCTTTCGAAATAATAGGAAAGAGATCGAAGTAGCTATTAGCTACTGGCTAGCTAGCTAGTAGTATATACTGCTACACATAAAATATGATTATATAAAAAGATCAGCCACAAAATTAACATATATATACACACACATAAGGCACAAATATTTTTTTTTATCTATCGACACGTATTGTTTTGTTCAATTAAAATTTACTATGCATATATTTTCATGGTAAAAAAGAAAAAAAAATTAAATAATAAATTTTTATTTTTATTTTTTTTAACTATCTAAATTATGATAAAAATTTAACGGCTAAAAAAAAAAATAGCGCCTATAGATAGATTAAAAAAATTACCTATTAGATTATGAACCTATACATATATGCTGTTAAGAATTTTATAAGTTTGCAGTCAGTTTTATAACTGTACTTTTCTTCGATTAGTACTTGATCAATACATATATTAGTACCCCAATATGTTCTTGGTTCTTGGATACAAATATGTACGAAAACATATATATAGAAAGTAGATGACAGATGACACTTTCAAGTTTTAACCTTATTGATGAGTCAACTTTGAAACCCCATTTAAGTCTTAAAGAAATGACTGAACGAAACGAAATGGAAGACAATTATTCTATCAAAAATGATATTCGAAATGGAAGACAATTATTCTATCAAAAATGATATTTTCGAGCATCAATCCTATTTAACCTTATATGATGTGAACTCAACAGTTATCTTAATATATATCATTTGATACTTTTATTTGATATTATATACATGCACAGATATATATATATAAAAATTAGGGGCTCCAGCAAAAAAAAAAAAAAAAAAAAAAATTAGGGGAAAAAAAGGCATCACGGCAAAGGGAAGCATCTGATAATCATTAATCATGATCACAACCTCCGATGGAGGAGATTGCGAGGTCAATGAAATACAAAAGAAGGCATTGAAAACGAATCTAGTNGGTTCCTTTTCAAAGCCTGAGGTAGGAATTGAAGGGTGGACTTTTCTTGAGACCAAATAGGCAATTACCCGAGTCCAAAAAGGAACCGACCTAACAAAAGGTGCTTTGGTGGGCCCACTACATGACAGACGACGGTCATAGACTCATGAAGGGATCATTTTTCCTTTATATTATCGCTTATTATTATCCGTTTGTTCGCCTATTTGAATAGGTGTATTTGAAGAAAATTGTGGAATGTGTTATAATTAGAATGAGAGACATTTGAATGGAAAAAATAGTAGAATGTGTTGTAATTAGAATGGGAACATTGGAATAGACCATTCAAAAACACCTCCTCTCCTCTCCTCTATTCTCATTCAAGATACAAGAAAACCGTTCCAATTGTTAACTTTTTGGATGGACCATTTGAATGGAAAAACTGAATTGTTGAAACAAACACACATTCAAATGAATTTTCCATTTTAATGAAATGGAATGGTTAAAACAAACGGGGCCATTATCTCTCTTAAAATTTAAAAAAAAAAAAAAAAACAAACCAAATTCACAAATCACAATAATAAATGGTGCGTTTTCACTTTGCCACTAAAAATCTCCAAATGGATGGACAAGACTACTCCAAAAGATTATTATTTCGGGGGAAAAAAAAAAGAAAAAGAAAAAAAGAAACTGGGGACCCTGGAGAACACAAGCCACAGCCTTAACCACCATCAGTGGTGCTGAAACGTCCGACCCCTGTCAATAATTCCTCCCCAACCAAACATATAGACTCTTAAGTCCTACTCAATTGTACGGTTTTCTTATTCTATAATTAAATATTGTTAGATGGGTGATCATAATGTATGAAACAAGACACAGACTTAATTCGAATTGGAATTAATCACTAATAAGTGGCTTAATGGTATCGCGCTCGAACTATTCGCCAATAGGAAAATATATGTTTTGATCAGGACTCTCCCTTTTCTAATGACTCTTAGTGTATGACGTTCGAACTATTCGCCTTTACGAGTTATACGCTTCGATTTTCACTTTTGGTATTGCGAGCAATGTTAAAACTATACTCTTTTTTAAACCTAAAAAAATTTTGTCTAACTTATGCCAAACATTGACTAATAAGACAACATTTTAATAAAATACTGATATATATATAATATATATTTTGATTCATGTAGTACATAACATTACTTTTTGGCTAAAAATATTTTGAACTCAACAGCCGAACGTAAGTGATAGAAGATGATTGTTGCGGTGGATTTCTTGTTGTGTTTGGTTGATAGGGGACAATGGGCACAAAAACTTGGAAGGCATGTATTTGATAGCACTAAATGATGAGAATTCACACAAATTCAGTGTTTTGGTACAAGGGATTCATTAATCCAAATATCTTTGTTCTAATAATGAAAATGTTAGAGTTACGAACAAATTCTAGAGTCATCTACTAGGTGATTACCGGAGTCATTACCAAATTCTCGTGGTGATTTCTTATTCATGAAAGTCACCTGCTAGGAAATCACCTCGTATTTTTGGCAAGGACATTTATATAGAGCTTTTTAATTTATATAGAACTTTTTAATTTTCAAACAAAGTTATTTGAAAGTTGAAACCCTTAAAAGACAAATAAATCATACATCTAATTTTACTTTAAACAAAAAGTTAATAATGTTATTGCAACATTGATATCAAACCTAAAAGGAAGATTTGATATTAATGGCAATAAAATATTATAATTAAAGAAAAATCTAGTTATAGGAAGTTATATATGTAGTTATAATTAATTAACCCACCATAAGGAAACGTTTTGGTGGCCTTGTCTGGGTCCTTGGGGGCCATTTGTTCTTACTGGACTGTGTTCCCTGTTTCTATTTCTAATGAAGTCTTCTTATTATAAATAATAATAATAATAATAATAATTAACCCACTATAAGGAAATGCCATTCTCTAATTCTCTATCTATAACCTCTATTATTTTCTATTTTTTATTTTTTCATAGAAGTAATAACTAATAACAGAGTAGAAGTGCACCACTTGGAATGTGATTGCTGTATATGTTTTCCTGTTTCACGCAAGTATGCCATTTTGACTTGATTCTTACCCACCATTTACCAGCCCCACCTTTTCTATTAAATTTCTCAAGTGTCCCCACCCCTTACTTTTTTCTCATTCAAATATACTCTCTTCGACCCACACTTTCTCTCAAACCAAAACTCTCCAAACTCCTAGCTAGAGCTCTAGAGAGAGGAAAAAAAAAAAAAAAAAATGGCCAAAGAGTTCCAAAAGAACGCCATGTTCATCGAACAAAATCCACACTCAGCCATTCTCGAAAACGGCGACTTCCGTAAAAACGTTGACGAAGATGGTCGCCCCAAAAGAACCGGTATTTACAAAATTTCCCATTTTCTTTAATTTCTTTTCATTTTCATACACATAACATGTACTCATATATACATACTCATATGTATGATTTTTGTGACATGAATGATCATAAAAGGGACATGGGTGACCGCGAGTGCACATATCATAACGGCCGTGATTGGATCAGGAGTGCTGTCCCTGGCTTGGGCCAATGCTCAGTTGGGCTGGGCCGCCGGTCCAGCCGTTCTCATGGCCTTCTCCTTCATTACTTACTTCACTTCTACTCTTCTAGCTGACTGTTACAGGGCCCCCGACCCCGTCACCGGAAAGAGAAACTACACCTACATGGACGCTGTCAAATCTTACTTAGGTAAATAATTAACCCCAAGATTATAATAATCAAAATTCATACTACTTTCTCCCATGTCATAATATCCATAAAGACAGTAGTACTAAACCTCGTTCAAAATGAGAATAAATGTTTTTGTTTAACTTAATTTAATGTTGAGAGTTCCAAGGATATTAAAATTCACTTCCCTATGCAACAAAATTAAAGTCACTCGTTTTTTTTTTTTTGGGTGGGGTAGGTACTTAAAAAGGTTCAAAAAATATTAATGGGGTTGGGATTTTGTTCTTGGCAGGTGGGAGAAAAGTGAAGCTTTGTGGGTTGGCTCAGTATGGTAATCTGGTTGGAATAACCATCGGTTACATTATTACTGCCTCTATTAGTATGGTGTAAGTATAAATACCTAATTATACTAATAATAATATACATACTTACATGTGTATGGCTAGTTATATTTATTTATTTACGTTACGATATTATTAATATTATTTGGACTCATAATAATTTATGATTTTCTTTTTTGGTCTTTGGAAATGAAAATTAACCAGGGCTGTGAGAAGGTCAAATTGCTTTCACAAGCATGGTCACTCGGAGAAATGTTCGATATCAAGTTACCCGTTTATGATCATATTCGCTTGCATCCAAATGGTTCTGAGTCAAATACCAAACTTTCATGATCTCTCTTGGCTTTCTATACTCGCTGCTATTATGTCTTTTGCTTACTCTAGTATTGGAGTTGGCCTCTCCATCGCTAAAGTTGCAGGTATTAATGAGTACTATTCATAAATTATTTATGTTCCTTTTGTACATAAAATAGGATATATTAAGTATTATAAGTATAATATAGTGTTACTTGAATATTATGATTATTGGTTAGCTAGCTGGGGATATATTCACTTCAATTTTTTATATTTAAATTTTCGGGGTGTGCTTATAATTATTTAATTTATTATGAAAAATGAAGGTGGGGCACATGCAAGGACAACCTTAACGGGAGTGACAGTTGGGGTGGACGTTTCGGGATCGGAAAAAGTCTGGAGGACATTCCAAGCCATCGGAGATATTGCCTTTGCTTATGCTTTTTCGACCGTGCTCATTGAAATTCAGGTAAGATAACTCTAAATATCTATTTACATATATATATATATATATATCTATAATATGAATACGTGAATATTATGTATATAAATATCTATAGGCGCGTCTACAGTAGGGGCGTCCTGTCTATACACCGTTTGATAGGAATCTGTGTATACACAACATAGATTCCTCACAGATTCCCGTTATTCCTCACAGATTCCCATCAAACAGTGTATAAAAGGTGGCCCTACGTAGGGGCGCTCCTACTGTAGCCCTCCCCAATATCTATATATTAATATTTTGTATTTTCAAGGAACGAAGTCGTACTTTTTAAACTCGGTTTTTACTTTTTAGTGGTATTTTTCAGTGTTACTACTTGCTAGTACTTGTTTTATATATGTATGCAACCTTTTTAACCATGTACTGACTGCATGCTTTTTGTATTATTCCATGCAATATTTGTCACGCGTCCTGTCAGATAAAGAAAAGCACTAAGATATATAAAAGGATTTCACTGATTAATGTTATACAAAGTATTATTCTCCTCATATATAAAGATTTTGAGTGCATGTACGTATGTCCTTATGTAGCTATTATTGATCTAAAGCTTTGCTATTAATACATAAAATTGAAACGAGATAAACCTTCACATGGGCCGCGGCCACCGTATGTCTCTAGCAAAGTCGGTTTGTGTGCACCCAATACACACACACAGCGAAAAGCAGACAACTGTTACAAACACGTGGCTTGCAAGAAAAATATATACCATGATCGTAACACTAGTTTATTATATTACATATGAGTATGTATTATGTGGAATATATAATATGATCAGTAGTATTAATTTCCATTCCGTAAGCATGTAGCGTGGTGCACATGCATTGTACATGGGTTGATCTTTTTTGTCTGCACTCAAAACTCAGAAGACAAAAAATTCAAAGCCATATCAATAATTTAGACCAAAATATTATTAATTAATTAATACATGTGTGAACAAGTTGGAATGTGTGCCTTGCTGAGTTCATGTCGGCATGGCAATGCATGCTGGTTTTTGGAGGATATAGAGCATAGCATTATTTGCTAGGTGTCGCAAAACGATCAATTGCTTCTTCGTGAGAGACTAGTTTATAACCAATATATTAGGTGATATATAATATATATATATTCGTATGTCTATAATTGTTCTATTAATATAAGTACCAAGTAACCTGTTAGAATTGGAAATTTTTATTGTTTGTTTGTATAATATCATTGTTGTTTAATGCTGTGGGGTCGAGCTACTCTTGTCCTGTGACTGTTCTAGAGCAAGTTGCCAATTGGGTTGGAGGGGTCAATTGAAATTTGTCCTGAATTAATTTGCAGAGCCCCAAAAAATAAAAATCAAAAATAAAATGACTGTGGTACCCACTGGTCAGTTCTGTCATAATTGTTAAGCATGCAGGACTATGGAAATAGATGGAGGAAGAAACTAGAAAGCAAACAAAACACAATCACATGATAAAATCGTATAGCCAAGTTTTTTATCTAACAAATCTGAAGAGATGTATTACACTCATCGATAGTATCTTTTTGTGAAGTTTTGGTAAACTTCTGGTCCGTGAAAACGAAAGAAGTGAAAAGCACATATTGAGAATGCTTTTTTTTTTCTTTCCGTGTATTTAAGAATTTCTTTTTCAAAACAAAATGGAAACAAAAGGAACTATACGAGAAAAATTTATTATTTTTAAATAGTATTTTCTCTTTCCGGGTGTAGAAAACAAAAGCTAAAGTCTCGTTAAGATTACTAGAGGACCATCAAAAGTGGACCAGGAAGTCCAAAATTTGGGCCACTGAATATGTTGGACTTTTCGATAAAGGAAACGAGAATTCTTTCACCTTTTATTCTCGTCCATCCTTTGTTTTCTTTTGTTGCATTATTATACACCTTTTCACCATCTTTACATGCAACTTCCTCTTGGCAAATGCAAATCCCTTGTCAAATTCTCCTCCTCATTCCCGATTCGTCACATCTTAAAAAATTGTCACTTTATCAAATAATCAACATCTGTTACCTGGGACCCCTCAAACACTACACCCAGGAAAACTAGAAATTTAAAATTATTGACCCAGTACCAATATGTCAAAGAGAAAATTGTTTGTCCTGGACTTTGGCGTTAGCCCAAGTTCTCAAATCATCTGAATCTCATAATTAGTTTATTTTGATTGCAGGACACGTTGAAATCAAGTCCACCAGAGAACAGGTCCATGAAAAAAGCAACTCTTGCAGGAATTTCGACTACCACCACCTTCTATGTCCTATGTGGTTGTATTGGATATGCAGCATTTGGAAATAGTGCACCAGGAAATTTCCTCACTGGATTTGGCTTCTATGAACCCTTTTGGCTGATTGATTTTGCCAACGTTTGCATCGCCGTTCATCTTATCGGTGCCTATCAGGTATGCTTTGTTTGCTTGTTTTGTGACGTTTTTGTTCAGTTTTATTATCACAAGTCACAACTGTAACATACTAGATTATTATGATTTACCATCGCACATGTGGTGATACATCAGTACTAATTGATATACTACACTACTCCAGAGATTAGCAGACCTAATCTGCCAAACTCTTGTTTCTCAAGTATCATTGACGCTGGTCATTTACAGGTCTTCTGCCAACCCATATACGGACTGGTAGAAGGATACTGCCACAACCGCTGGTCAGAAAGCAAGTTCATAACAGGCGAGTTCGCCGTTAACATTCCATTCCATGGTGCCTACTATGTGAGCCCCTTCAGGCTGGTGTGGAGAACTTCATACGTTGTACTGACGACAATAATAGCTATGATATTCCCTTTCTTCAATGACTTCTTGGGTCTGCTTGGAGCAGCCTCGTTTTGGCCATTGACCGTTTACTTCCCTATTGAAATGCACATTGCTCAGTCCAAAACGCCCAAATACTCCTTCAGATGGAATATGCTCAAGATCTTGAGCGGGGCCTGTTTGATAGTGTCAATTGTGGCTGCTGCTGGATCAGTTCAAGGTCTGGCTAAAGATGTCAAGACATATAAGCCCTTCAAGACACAATAATCCTCTACCATAGCGTAGTAGTTCCCAGCAGTGTGTGATAGGTTCCCCCCCTTTTTTCTCATAAAAAATCTTACCTGCAAGTCTGTATGTTAACTTCAATGTCATGTTGTAAGGTCTTAGACTCCTGAATGTTACAGTATTATTCGTCCGAAGAAAATTGCAAACCATTTTCTTCAATGTAAGGACTTAGCCACCATAGCTCTTGAGGTGTCTACTGTCAACCAGCATCAAATAAATATATACTGGACATGTTAAGAGACGAGACCGAATGTGACAACTGCATGAATATACTCTTTATTCAAGAGCTGGGAAAAAATACTTCAAAATATATCACTTTCATCAGATGTTTCGGAAGGGACAAAGAAAAATTCATTATTACTGTATTAACAACAAGGGGTAGATGCGTCACATAAAACGACAGCAGAATACTAAAAGCTCTCACTTATCCACCACCANAAAAAAAGAATAAATAAATAAATAAAGCAAGTTCTATCAAACATCAATAAATCTATCAAACATCAATAAATAGCGCAGTAGTCTGAAGTCAGCACACACTGCTGGTACCAACCAAAAGCATAAGTGGTACATGGCATGAAACAAAATTAGTTAAGTAAAACATAATTCTATTTTCTCAACCGTGCTAAGCCAGATGTATGTTTTTCTACACGGATAACACTGCATATCTCAATTTTTATACTAAATTTTTTGTACCAACACATGTGGCATGTAAGTTGTATAGTGTGTTAAAATTTACCATAAATAGATTAAACATTATCACCAATTGAGTGGTGACAAATCACATGACATATGCATGGGTATTAAAAATTTGGTACAAAAATTAGTACCTCAAGCATTATCCTTTTCTCCACAGCTATGTCATAAACAGAGGCTATGGATCAATAATAAAACAGATGCATCAGTTGTAAGCAACTACTGATAGACCAAATGACAATTTGCACAGTTCCTCGTGAACTGGGGAAAAAAAAAAAGAAAAAATGTTTTGAATAATTTTTGAGCTTTTCATGAAACGGTTTTCCTTGATCATGATTCAAAGCAATTCCAGTTTGAAAGACTATTAGATGCCGCGTTGTGATGACAAGATAATAGAAAGAGCAAAGACAAACTTGTTTGAAGCACAGTATTTCCCGTCCATCAAAAATGATTCAATTCCCTCATGAGTGAACATTCTTACGATCTTATCCTTCCAGGAAGGTTATTGTCACACGGTCAAAATCAAAGCCCTAATCCTTGAAAAGTGTGGCACTTTAGTCCTTAGCTAATCAGTTATGCTAACAGCGTCCATAGAAGTTGTCGTCGATTGAACTATTTAATCACTATACTGAAGAATGCTATTTAATCACAATTTATTGAGTTTGAGAAAGCTGCCAAAATTTTTGAAGTTCAAGGACAGCAATGAGAGAGTATAAAATCTAGGATCTGAGTTTGGTTAAACTTGCATTTGATAATGAATTGATCAGTCACCAAAGTCTCAATTATCAAAATAGAAGCAATTCTAATAAGAATGGTCATCACAATAGGTAACACTAACACCTCTGCTGCCACAGTTGAAATTAACCTTGACCATAATCGATTGATGTTATAATCAAAATAATGCAACTAATGAGACCTTGCTGAATAACAGTGGAGACTTACGTAATGGTGACGAACTCCAATTGACTTCCATATCAAAATAGATGCTAAAAATAATAAATGTTCATAGTACAGCATATTTCTAAGGTTAGATTTTAATTTATGACTTCCTTATAAAGAAAGAGTAATTTATTAGTTGACAGAAACAAGTACTTAGATGGTGTTTGGTTGATAGTAATGGAATGTAATAGAATGGAATGTAATGGCTTTACATTGCTTGGTTTCACTTTTTACTTATGAATGGCCTTTACAATGTAATGACCATTACATCAAATAAAAGAATTAGAATTACACTTGAAAACGGGTGTAAAGGCCATTACATTCCTAAGTTAGCCACTTTTTCCCTTTTTGCCCCTCATTTAACATATTTTACCCCATCATTATTATCTTCTTCCTCATATCTATGACTAAATCAAATGTAAAACTTGCATCTATATTCATGACTAAACTACCTACAAATCATTTTTTTCCTCATATCATCCAATTACTATATTTTTGTTTTCTAATATACATTTTGTATGTTATATTTATATGGTAAATAATAATGAGCAATTATTAAAATATTAATTTTACTACCATAAGAAATTTAATCTATTTTTATATTTGCTAATTGAATCTATTTTTATATTTTCTTTTTTCCAATAGTGATAACATTTATTTTTTTAAAAAAAAATTAATTCAAAATCAGGGGTATATTAATCAAAGTACAGTTAATTCCATTACATTCCATAGTTAATTCCAAAGTTTCAACCAAACAAAATAATCACCTTTCTTTTCCTTTCAATTCTTATTCCCATTACGATTACCATTACATCCAATTTCATTCCACCCAACCAAACGGCACCTAATGTCTTCATCTATGATCTGGTTACTTCGGTTACTTTGTGTTTCAGCGCAAGCTTTTCCAGACAAATAGGTCCGAATAAAAGATAAGTATACCTAAAGCCAAAATAATTCCCCTGGACAAAATTATAGGCGTATCCAACTAATATCAAGATATAAACTTAAGAGGCAACTGGAATTATATCCCTAAAGTGAGATTTGAAGCGCAACAACAGATGGTAAGAAATATTGCTTTTGAGACAAAACAAATTTATGAGTAAAAAGGTCAAACTGGTTTAATCGCATGAATAGGGAGAATTTTCACTAGAGTCTCAGTAACAATACAGATGCACAACTTTATAAGACAAAGCACTGATGACACTCTTATAATTTCTTTTCTAAAAGGTCAAACTAGTTTAATTGCCTGATTGAAGAAAATTGTAACCAGAGTTTCAATAACAAATCAACACACAAGAATGCAGGAACAAACAGAAAATGAGGTCATCTAATATAGACCATAATTTACCAAGAACAAACATAACAGCACAATTTTCCTTCTTGAAACTCCAGGTGACTGCAAGAGACTAAGAACAGCAGTAATGCAACATATTTCCTATACCATGTGCTACAGAGCATATCAGTATGCTCAATTTTAATGTCTCAACGGAAGCAGCTATATGAGTATTACCTGAATCAAAAATATCAAGCAGACTCAGTCTCACTCATCACGAATGCTTGAATTAGACTCTGTGCAGCATGGGTTTGTTCAGGTGTTCCAGATATGATTATTACAGTTTCCACCGCTCCAGGCTTAGGCTCCGTAATTGTAACTTTTGCATCAGAAATCTGAAAAGAATGTTAGTCATGTTTGATTTTCTATGGTTACCGACCAATTTCTTTTTTTCATTTTTGAGGAGTGGTGGAAGGGGAATTTATAAATATTTACATGCAATTGTGTCTGCCTTTTGCATGGTAGAAGATAAGGAAATGAATTTCAACTATTTGATCAGAAGCACGAAATGGCGCAATAGTCTCCTTCTAAATAAATATATACATTCAAGCATTTCTAATAGAAGAGGGCCCTCTACAAAGAAGCAGCTTTCAAAATATCAGTTGAGTAGCTACTTCACTCTTTATAGAGATCTTAATAGTTCTATTTCTACTTGAAGTTATATTCATGTTTGTTGAATATAAAAAACAAATATCATAACAAAAGATGTACCTGACGAATTTGTTTCAAACATTCACCATCTTCTCCATAGATTACAGGAACAACTGAACGAGGAACAACAACTTCAACAGTGGTGCTAGTAATTATCGCTGGTTGGTTGCCTCTATATGGAAAAATACGAGATATAACCATGAGATTCAAGCCAGAATTCAAACAAGAACTTCCATAAAAGTACATGCACACATCTTAGCAATTCAGCAGACCTCCTTTGTGGAACTCCAGCAAAGTCTGGCAAGCCTGGACTACCACCTTCAAGAAGTCCCTGGATATGCCAAAAGCACTCAAGAAACTCGGATTATTTTACATAAAAAACAATAATAAAAAAAAAAATAAAGGTTTTAGGACTTCAAAGTACTACGAGTACAGCTATTACCTGAGGACCCCAGGGTCTTCTTTCAAATATATGTGTTGGTCCACCAAATCTGTGGACATTGTGCATGAAAGGGGGATGATCATCACGGGGGTGAAAACCACCATGCGGGGGTAGGGCTCCAATAGCATTAAATTTGTGGAAAGGCGGGCCATAATTGGAATACATTCCCGGAGGTGAAAGCTCCCGCCTTCCCAAATATGACAGGAATGGAGGTTGATCGAAAAATGCAGGATTGGGGGGATAATTAATGGAAGGAAAAGCATCACGAAAAAAATGATGCTGCAACCTAGTGGTGATTTGTATAAGAGCATCTTGAACTGCTTCAAATTCTCCATTTATCTAATTGACAAAGAAAAGAATACCAAAAAATAGTCAGGAGATACAAGATACAGCACCGAGAGATTGATCTAAGGAACAAAACTGAAAAATCAACACATAATTTATTAAATCTGAACACCTGTTAATGTGCATTTTATGCACGTTTCTCTATTGTTTTCTATCTTGTTTAATTGTGAAATCCTCACTTTTCTTATGTTATTTTGTATTTTTATTGTAGGAAATAAAGTAAAATCAATTTGGAGTTAACTTCGAAAGGAGCATATAGAGCAAAACTGGTTGAAGAGAGGCGCCCCTGCGCAACTAGGCAGCAAGGGGTACACATTTCATTAACTATGCCATTGTAGTCCACTCCGGCTTCCACGAACCTTGCGTAGTCATCATTCCTAATGTTTAGAAGACCGTAGTAGGCATTTATGTCTTTGGCGTAGTCATCATTCCTTATGTTTAGAAGACCGTAGTAGGCATTTATGTCCTTGGACTGAAATGAGACCACTTTTCCCCTGATGAAAACCTTGCAATTTTCATGATTGTCTCAAGCATTGGTGTAGAATTCTTTGACAACTTCCTTATAAGCCACATCCGGTCGATCAGTGAATTGCTCCCATTTTCTATTCTCAATAAACTCTTGGATTTATCCGCCTTTTTTCACATGTGGCCTCAACCCCCGCTCAGAGATTATGCCTTTTTCTTTCAATTTCTCATGGTGCTCTTGCGCTGCTTGACTAATAAACCTTGTTTGATCATAAGTGGCTCTTGAACTAAAAGTTTCCCCCTTTCTCTTCTTAGGTGCCATTGCACTAGATAAGGTCTCAAAAGTCTCCTTGGCAATTTATCAAATGCCTAGTGAGCACTTCTTCAAAACACCTCAACCTTAACAAATTTTCTTTTGAATCACCCCCAAACTTGTTATAACACCAAGAGAGTTCAATGCAAGTCACTAGAATGCTCAAAAAATAAATTGGAATTTGAGTTTCTCACTCGGGCATTTCGTCGAACACCTAGTGTGCGCCACGAACTAACACTACCAATCTATGCAATTAACTGTCTTCATCTCCCAATTCACCGAATCACAAAAATACGCTACCAACAATGTCAAGAATCACCCCCACAATTGCTTTAAGAACAAATGCAAGCCCATAGTCTTCAACATCAACATATTTCAACCAAGAACATAAACTAACTCAAGTTCAAAAGTAATGAGAAATCCAAGAGTATACACCCCGTGCCCCTGAGCGCCCCTGCACCTCCCTCCAGCAGTTGTGACGCTCCCGCAACACTTCGAAGGCGCTA
The DNA here is from genome assembly GCA_002914845.1 of Trema orientale. Classification (NCBI taxonomy): domain Eukaryota; kingdom Viridiplantae; phylum Streptophyta; class Magnoliopsida; order Rosales; family Cannabaceae; genus Trema; species Trema orientale. The sequence continues at coordinate 41,997 of JXTC01000295.1, forward strand.
CTGCGCCTTCCCTTCCACCTGTACACGTTTTTTAAGACCTCCAATGGTCTAGATTGCTCCATTTTGACGATCCAAGGGTGGGGAATCACTCATCCTTAAGTGTGCTTGAGTTTAACCTTGGAGATGAGCTAAAAAGAGGTGGAGGCATAATTTTCAAGGAGATTTTGAAGGAGCAAAAATTACCAATTTTAGAGACTTAGAGCTTGGCTTTGTTGGAGACTATACTTGAAGACTTTCTTGGAGATTCAAACTTGGAGGTTTCTTCACCATAATTTTTCTTCTTCCTCATCTTTATTTTCTTCTTTATTTTTTCTTTGTTGAAGTTGTAATTGTGATAAATTTGAACATGCTTTCAATTACAAACTTCTTGGTGGTGATGTTATTGGATACAATTATGTGTGGCTAGTTTCTTTTCTAGGGCTTGATATAGCTCCAAATACTCTATGATTAATTATTTTGCAAGTTATTAATGAAATTTCCTTGTTATTCATTTGTGTTCCTTGATTACTTAATGCTTCTAATTAGATTGGGAAATCAATTAATTGAACCTTATTTGTGATTCTAATATTCGGGAAAGATTGGATTACTTACTTAATTTGAGAAACACATACTTAGTTATTAATGAGTTCGGGAGGCCATTAGCTCTAGGTAAATTTTTAAGGGTAGCTTAATGCGTGTTTGGCTAGATGGTTTAGGTAAGGATACAAAATTGCCTAGTTTTTCATAGTGTTTTGTTCAACGCTTGGGAGGGGTAGTGAGACAATAATTAATCCTTGATTAGTGAATTATAGGAAATTGATTAACAGTTGCAAAACAGGATAACATATATATTTGGAGTGAAATCAAGTCTCTAGATTCTTTTTCATAGTTTTATCCATTTTGGTACTTTGACCCTTCTTCGATTTTGCCTTTAATTCTTTTAATTGCTCTTAGTTAATTGTTAATTGCACTTTTAATTAAATTTTGATTAACTTAGATAAAATTAGGTCACAAATATCATAATAATTAGCATAATTTGAATTGACAATCCTCATGGGTACGACAATCTTTTATTTCCACTTAATTATTTGCTTACGATTTCGTGCACTTGGACCCCAACCCCAAAAAAAAAAACAAAAAAACAAAAAGCGATCTTTAAATAAATGATAGCCCTAAATAAGATCTCCAACCTTATAAAACTCGAAGAAACACATATTGAAATACGAAACACACCTGCACTACTTCTTCATCTTCTGAAGCACACTTTGGAATTTGATCCTTCCCCAATATACGGATATGTGCCCGTGATAACTTCCTCATTTCAGCTATTATGGAACCACCCTTGCCAAGGAGACAACCAATCTGGTTGGAGGAAACAAGAATCCTTGCAGTCACACCCTGCTCCTTGCTATCAGGTGCAGCCCGGACTATCCTAGTTTGCACACGAAGAGCTGCATCTTGCACAGCTGATACCCTATCATCTGGATGCTGCAGAATATTTACTATAAGCACGTCCCAAAGACAACTTTCCTTTCTTCCAAAGATAGAAGTCACATATGTTTTTGTTATGATATATATATGTGTGTGTGTGCGCCCCTAACATAGAGATAAGTTTCTATAACGATCTTAAAATATCCGAGATAAATCAGAATCAAATCATACCACAGGACCAGATACAGCAATAACACGATCCTCAGAATCGGACACGCCTTCCATGACTTTAACCTCACAACCAGTGTCCTGCTGAACTGTCTTTATGACTATTCCACCCTTTCCAATTACACCTCCCACTCTTTCAGCAGGGCATAATAAGCGGAAGGTTAATATTTCTAGTGAAGGCTTCATTCGACCATGGATACCAACTTCGTGAAACTTAGGGATGTGCGGAGGAGGAGCAGAATGATAATCAACAACATCAGGAGGCCCATCAGCATAGGGTGCTCCTTGAGCAACAAAGGAACGACTGGATGGTGGGAATGTTTCAGGTCTAGGACGAGGTTGGCCATATAAATGAGTTGATGGTCCTATAGGGTTGGCAGGGAAAGCGTCATGATCACGAGGGGAATTCTCCAAAAGCTGAAGAGAGACAGAGTGAAGAGCTTTTCTAACTGAATCAACGTCCCCTGTAATCTGCACCAAACTAAGAAAATATAATCTACCACATTAATGGAAAACAAAGAACGAATAAAGCTTTAAAATCACAATCAGACCATGACCCATGACTGCATTCACTACATATCACATATGTTGGAAATAAATGGAAGCCTCCTCTAGACTGAAGAGGGGACTTCAACATTATGTAAAACCAAGTGAGATAATTTCCCTCCTCCAAAAGGTTGAATTTTCTCTCCAGCTACCAAATTTTTACTCATTTGATAATTAAAAGAACCAAAAATAAATAAATAAAGCTCCAAATCCTTCAATTGGCGAAGGACAAGGTAAAAGCAATAGAAGTCACTTAGATAGAAACAGAAGGATAACCATAAACTCTACTTCCTTTATTGTTCTTTTCTTTTTTTCTTTTTCTTTTTTTTTTTCATTTTTGTTTTACTAAAAACTTTTAAGCAGGTAAAACATTTTGTGAGGATTCTTATACCTATAAAACAAAACATAATGCAAATGATGTCAAGATCTAGGGAGATTGCAGAAATAGTCATTCAGAGAAATAGAAGAAGAGTAAATGCAAATTCTTCCTACATTATCCATTAGTTACTTTGAAGCTCTATCAAGCTTCTTTAACTATACAAAGCATTTTCCTAGAATTTATTTACATCAAAATATGAAATTTCATCATTGGAATGCAACTAATGTGCCACTTCTGTCAGAAAACAAAATCACTAACTTGAACAAAGCAGACTAGACTATCCCATCACAAATTTCATTACTTATGCATTGTCATAACCTCATTGATCTTGTACTAAAAGGCGACACAATAATGTAAACTTGAGTCAACAAAGTAGTGAACCCGTTTTATAGGACTGACAATCATATACCAACAACATGACTTCCTACTTATATGTTAGTTAGCCGTAAATCTAATTGTATGGTGAATTTAAAACATCTCTTCATCATATTACCTGAACCAATTCGTCCAATGCTGTCGCACATGGAGGAAGTTTGTCCCTAGGAAGAATCCGAATTTGTGCCCCACTTTCAGATGACATTTGCTTGATCACGCTGCCACCTTTTCCCAAAATGCATCCCACTTGAGTTGAAAGCACCAGTAGCCTCAAAACAAATGGTGAAGATTTCTTGCTTTCTTCATCCCCTCCATCTGTTTCTGGATGCCCTTCAACCATTCTTTCAAAAATAAGTAACAGAGCATTCCGCAGCGATGGAATCCCTTTTTCAGGTTTTGAATTTTCCACAGAAATTGATTCCTTATCTTCAACATTCTCAGTCTCTTCCTTCGTTTCATCATGTTTAGCACCCACATTTGCCTCTTTGCTATCATCCTCATCCTCCTTACTCTGCTCTGTACAAACTTCATCCTCTTTCTCAAGCCCAATAACAATAACTCTCTCGTCGCAACCAGGGATAGTCTCCTTAACTCTGATTTGTGCCCCGGTATCTTCCCCAATTTGTGATATTACAGAACCATCTTTCCCAATGAGACTCTCAGTTTTTGAAGCAGGACATAGCACACGAAAAACAGCACTTTGCGCATTTGAACCCGTTGACTTTTGCATCTTTCCTTTCCCATCTGGCTCTGTAAGATTGCCATCATGCTGTCTCTTCGAGGGTGTCAATGAAACAGACATGTCTTCAATATACACACAATTTTTTCACTGAAATTTGCACAAAATTGATTTTTAAAAAAAAAAAAAAAACATGGAAACTCTTTTCACATGCACACAAAATTTATAATTAATGCCAAACACAGGCAAATACGAATTCTTAACGAAGAATAATAACTTCCATTGCTTTACCTCCACCATTAATACTTGACCCAAAAAATAATAATAATAATAATAGTGTGTGTATATATATAAAGAAAGAGAAACACCCCATTATCTTTATAATTTCCCGGAAAACATAGGAAATATATAAGCAAGAAAATCTTGAATCCCGGATAATCTGTTACAATGGTAAAACCTAAATTTATCTGCCACGAATGCAAAATATCCAACTTAAGATGAAATCAGCTAATCAATTAGTGAAATACCCAACTTAAGATCTTAAGCATGCCATTAAAATCCAAGTAAAAGAAAACGATTGAAACTTCACCAATTTTACTCGGTTTTTTTCTCGGCAAAAAAGATATAATACATGATTATATTTATAATAATAACAATAATAATATTAGGAAAGCCACAAACCAAATAACTTACAGATTTATACTGTTTGGAATAAGCGAACGGCGTATCGAATAGAATCGAATCGAGTTGTTGCAATTTCAAAGAAGCAAATATCAGGTAGACCGAGGACACAACACAACACCACGGTTGCTTGCGCTACTTCCTCACACACTTATTAGTTAAGCAGCAGAGTAAAATAGCATACTGTATAACCTAGGTTTGGGCATTTCCTCGTTGCAAAAAAAATTATACTTTTCATTTCTTTTGAGAAATTAGGCCAAATATGCATCATAATACCTCTATTTTGGCCCATATGCTCCAGTTAAAAAACATTTGAAAAATATGTACGCGGACGAAAATACCCTTACTAATACCTAAGAGAAAATATGCCTCACTTTCGTCAGTCAAACTTCCCTCCGAAACTCTTCTCATTTCTCTCTCTGCCCAATCGCCGTCACTGCTGCAGTGTGAAGACCCGTCGTCGCTGGTCGTCTGAAGAGCCAAGAACCCGTCGTGCCGTAAAGCGAGGAAGGCGAAAACCCGTCGTGCCTATTTCTCATTGTTGAGAAAAATGAGTCCCGAAAAGAAGGTAAGCAAAATATGATTTGAGGGTTTTTGAATTAAGGGCTTTTGTATGTCGTAATTTTCGAGTTCATTTCGATTACATTTCGACATATTTCGTTAAAAGTTCGATTATATTTCGAAGAGTATCGCTGAAAATGGTCAAGGAAAAATGCCTGAAATTGGACGTACTTTTGATGATATTTCGATGGTTTTTCGATTGCTTGGGACGAAGTTTCCATGATATTTCGACTATTTTTCGATGACATTTCGATGTCCTTTTTGTAGTAGATAGTGGTTAATATTTTTTCGACAGGTTTCGACTACTTTTCGATTATCTTTCGACGTGACATGATTTTCAATGGATAATTTGGACCTCCTGGCTAGTTTAGAGTTTCTGTTGGAATTTTCGATGACCATCGAAATGTCCTCGAAATGAGGACTATCGAAATTTCGATCACTTTTCGACCTGTTTCGATGAAGTTCGACCTATTTCGATTATTTTCGACGGAAAATTTCGACCTCCTGGCTAGTTTAGCGTTTCTGTATGATTTTTCGATGACCATCGAAATATTGTCGAAATGAGGACTATGGAAATTTCGATCATGTTTCGACCTGTTTCGATGAATTTCGACCTATTTCGATGAAGTTCGACAATATTTCGACGTAATTTCAATGCTTTTGATATATGTTAAATTTGTAAAAATTTTGTCTAAAATCAATTTTTTCTACTAATGCAGAACCAAAAGTCAAAGCTCTTGGTACCTTTTGAGGAACACTTTCCTGGAAGGGTCACTATAAAAGGAACAACGGTGATGTCGAAGATTAAGGAGAGATTTGAGAAGTTTGATTTGTTAGAGAGGGCAAACCAATACCCGTTTAAGCAGTTTTTTCTTGCTCCTCCAATGCAAGCGTCGGGAGTCCTTATACACCAACTACTGTTGACGAAGGTGAAATCCAGAAATCCGGGGGAGATGCAGTTTTTCATTGGGGATAGCAGCTTGAGATTCGGGGTTGGTGAGTTTGCGTTGATAACGGCGTTAAACTTTGGCAAAGAACCGGACGATGTGAAGTACAAATCTATGACTACTAGCATGCGTCTCAGGGAGACATACCTGAATAATGAAGCAAATGTAAGATCTGGTGAATTAGAAGCTGCATTTGTAAATTGTGAGGAGAAGGAGGACGTTTGGAAATTGGGGTTGTGCTACTTGGTAGATGGGCTCTTGATGGCACAAGAGTCAAGCACCAAGATTCTGATGGATATGCTCTCTTTTGTGGAGAATGAGGAGGATTTCTTTAATTATCCATGGGGAAGGCGATCTTACGAGAGAACATTTCATAGTTTGAATAAGGACATGATGCATCAGAGGGAAAACTACCTTCTGAAGATGAAAAAGAATAAGAAGGCGAAAGAAGCTCAATACACAGTCTATGGGTTTAGCATTGCTTTACAGTATTGGGCTTATGAGGCTATCCCCAAGCTTACTGGTGCATTTTGTGAGAACCTTGGCATCAAATTCCCAAGGATGTTGTCATGGACAAGCAATAAAACACCATCAGTGAAGGATTGTATTGATGTATTCAAGATTAAGAAAGTAAGTCCGGAAAATTGATTCAATTCTATATAATTAACTATAGAAATTATTTTTATAAATTCCTATGTTGATTGAACTTTGTTTTGAACTATGTTGCAGCTTGTCACAAAGGCGTTATTGAATCCACGGGAGGCTGAGAAAGAATTCTATGATCATATATATCACAATCCACAGCAAAGCCTCGGCAGTACTGGAGTTGAGGAAGACGGAATTGATGTTG
>JXTC01000295.1:57667-69267 GCA_002914845.1 Trema orientale
CTAGGTTAAAGAGGCGAAGAGCGGCATATACACTGTAAACTAATTATTAAGGGCAGAAGTGACATTTCAGGTGGGTATATGCATACTTTTCAGAGTTTTATTGAGGGAAGCATGTGGGCTAAAATAAGGGTGTTATGATGCATATTTAACCTAATTTCTCCTTGATATATTATCAATGGATATCAATACATTCATAATCAAGTAGGAAATCATGAAATTATAACAACACAAATCTGAGAATTTTACTGAACAATGAGTGCTTAAGAAATTTCGGTCAATTGTATACAAAACTTTACAAAGGTCATGGTAACATATAAATAAAGATTCATAAAAAGATTTAGATTTTTAAGCCACTGTTTCATGTGCTTTTCCAATTTCTAAAAGTAGAGATTGAAATCTGTCAAAAATGTCAATTCCATGAGCAACAAGGATATTAAGATTTTATTATGAAAATCCGTAGTATTGTTAGACTTGAAACTTCATAGAGAGAGTCCTAATATAGTATAGAACATGCATAAAAATTAGTATCATTAAATTAAATCATTAGATTGACTCTAACTATTATAAACTTTACATAAGAAATCTAATCTGTGTGTATGTAAACTGAATAATAATGATTTCGAAAATCATTAATAATTGTATAAATTTCTAAAAATTATGAAATTATTATGAGATATTTAAGATATATAGATTCAGGTCAAATTAAGGTCTATAAGTTTAGTTTAAATACGTCATAAGTCATATAATTAAATCTGTCAGATTTCTCGGTAAACTGGACAACACTTTAAAAAAATTTAATATCAATTCAAATAAAATACATATAACCATAAAACTTTCAAGAATTTATATTAACACATAAATAAACTTCTATAAAATTTTACATACATATCTTATCGTTTACCTGTCAGACAAATAAAATATATTTGTGATAAACCCTAACTGTCAGATTTTCTTAGGCAACGACCAGGACATAAAAACTATTTAATATAAAATCAAAGAGACTTTATATAAGCATGAAATTTTTCAGATAATAAATAAACATATACATGATCAGCTCAGAAAAATTTCACACTAAAATAAAATCTCTGAGTCTAGATATCATTGGTCGCAATTTAGAACATTAGCGTGAACATATCTATGCATAAAATTATAGAATTACCTTATGCTTAATCTTAAACAATTCTTCAAAAATAAAGTATTTGCTACAATAAAATATTCTTAGCACTTAGAAATAGATAGAAAACTATGAGAAGACATAAAAATAATTGAAGAAAATATAATATATATATAAATATAGGCTCTCCAAGATTACCCATAAAATTAGGTTTCCTTTTTTTTTTTTTAAATAATGAATATTTATATATATATACACACTTTTATATCAAGTCTATGACATAAAAGCCAGCAATTAAAACTTAGTTACCTCATTATTTAATATACCTATAAATAACAATACGCATCATTTTCTTTCATGTACATAACTATGTGAAAATTAAGCCTTGTACGACATTTTTAGAAACAAATTAGAAACATACACTCAGAATTTTTAAATCCGGTACCGTATTTTTTTAGAAAAATGCCACGTTTTAAGAAGTTTTTAGAAAAATATCATTTTTGAAAANTTTTTGAGCACTGGTAAATAATAATAAAGGTATTTATAATTCGTAACTGGTAACTAGTTTTTAGACACTAGTAACTAGTAACCGTTTTAAGTATGGTGTTTTTCTAAAAAAATTTTTTAAAAGTGTTATTTTTCTGAAAAAAAAGCAGAATTAGAAAAAAAAATATGACCCATCGTATTATTGTAATTCTTTTTTTTTTTTGTTTTATAGATAGAAGTGTTAGAAACCCTATAACTATTAATAAATAATTATATTATGTAATTAATATAAAAACTAACTTACCTATTTATCTAATAGAAAACTTATGGCTTTATATATATATATATATAAAACTACACGACACACATATAGCACTTATATACATATGTATAAATTACATATAATAATATTTAATATTATATATCCACATATATAACGTATAAACAATGAAATAAATTTTCTCTCTTTTATATGAATAAAGAAAATACTATATCGGATATAAATATCATGACACTTATACAAATTCATTGTTTCGTTATAGGCAGGCATAAACTATGTTTGACCTCCTGTGAGTATTTCAATGTAGAAGACTTAAGAATTTTGTTAGTACAACATATTTTAAATTCAAATAATAATAATAATAATATCACATAATCAAGTAACAATATACATATCCCTTAGTAGACTTATATATGCCGATTTCAGAATATTATAGATATATTGAAACATAATAATGTATATAATGGTACGAAATTGATACATTGATATACAAAAATAGATATATCAATACTCATACCTACTGATCTACTAATAAATTGATATGCATATATATATGGCCAAACATAATGTGAAGTTAACATGTGCCAATATCAGTATCCATAGCATAGCAATTCATAAGCATACTTGTTCATAAAAAAATCTCATAACGTAATTGCAATATAAGAAAGCATTATCTATAGATATATTTATTATGGCATTATGTCAACGAAGTATATGAAAGAATTAACTACCAGTTATATAGGATTGAAGACAAAAGTATATATAGCATTTAACAACTCATTCATCTGTATGTTATAGTTGTGTTTTTACTTACCAAATACGCCAAAAAAGAAAAATATATTGGCAAAACATCTTTAAGATACTCACTTGTTTATACTTAAATGATTCACTAATCTATATAGCGAAACTATAACATAGATACACATTCTCAAGTCAAGATGGAGCATAAGATACTAATGATATTTCTATATTGATAAGTTTCTCTCTAAAGAAACATAAAACTAATCAAGAGACAATAAAACTCAAGGCAAGTACATAAACTTGCTAAACAAACTCAATTACTAATGTTCTTAAATCCCATCATAACTTTATTTACAGTAAAGGATTTAATTAGATTATCATAATTACTTAAATGAAAGAGGACAATCAGCCCATTGATTATAATCAAGAACTCAGGCACATTATTTTTGTAATTTTGAATCTAGTATCTTAATTAGGAGTTTTTAGCTATCTCAGGACCTTAATGAATCAAATTGGAGTTTCCTTTTAAATTTAGGTCGTAGATCATTAGCAAAAGCAAAAAACAAAGATACGTTTAAACCAGGATCGTCTCAACATAATTTGGGGCCTTAAGCAAAATCTAAAAAATATGGGCCTTTTTTTAAAAAAAAAAATTATAGAATATTTTGCATTAAAGAGGGAAAAAAGAACAATCTTTTATACCATTAAAAAATAATAAAATAACCATTACATCCAATGAAGAAAAACTAATAACTAAAATAAAATTACAACAAAGTCAAAGCTTAATGTAGCTAAAATAAAATTTTAAAACTCATTAAACGTTTCTCCACCAATAATAGGCACACTTTCTCCACTTCACAAAAAAGTTTTCTACTATCCCTTAACTCATTTAAATTTATTTGTTCAATTGTTTTTGCACTTGAGTTGTTTACATCCCTCTGATTATACTTGTGAAATTATTTTTAAGAGCTCCTTTTTGGGACTGAATCAAACTTTCTACTCTTCTTTTTTTTTTTTCTTGAGTTTGTCATACTCCAATGCATTTTTCTATCAGACATAGTTCTTAAATCTTAAATTAGGTATTCATAAAAACCAAATTGACGTAATAAAAAAAATAGAATATCTATGCAAAACTCAAAAAAAAAGAAAAAAAGAAATAGATAAGAAAGACATAACATGGATATTTTATGGCCAAGAGTCTCTAATCTCTTCAAATTAAAGTCTTTCAATCTCTAATGCTTTTTTCTACTCTTACCGTCTATACTAATTGCTGACACTAATACAAGAAGAAATGGTGGGTACTAATTAGAATGGCTACAGAGAAAAAAGTGTGTAAAATATATTCATGGAATGTCAATACCTGCTGCATGAGTTGGACATAAAGGAAATTTCGGTAATTCCTAGATTGGCAAATGTTAGAGCAAAGAGCCTATAACTTAGCTACGTGGAGCTCAGAAATAGATATATTGAGAAGCATATCCATGGAAAGAAAACAAAAGTGATGGTGCCTTTCTTTTTTAATTTGAAAAGTGATAGGGCCTTTCTTTTTTTATTTGAAAGGTGATAGGCCCTTTCAATAATTGGGAAATTATTAATAAAAAAAATGATATATGATAATAGAAATTAATTTTAGACTATTTTTTTGGCCTTCTTTAAAATGGGGCCCTAAGCCATTGCTTTTCCTATCTAATGGTTGAGCCGGTATTGGTTTAAACTTATACCATCTTTTATTCTTGGATTCAAGGTACTCAGAAATTTTCAGACTAGGCATAGTATGGTAAAAATTTCTTAAGTTATTCTTGGGAGTTGAGAAAATTATGAAGCTAGTGGCATATAAAACTAGACTCAGAGAGGTATCTTTAGAGATATAGTATGACATATTTTAAAATTATTTTGAGGTCTTAAAAGGGCCTATAATCAGGACTTAAAATCTTGTAGTTTTGGCTAACAACTTGAAAAATTCATATCTCCCTCTACAAATGTGGTTTTTCAGTGATTCAAAGTCCTACGTGACCCTTCAGAAGTCTAGTTTATGCTCGTAAAGAACCTTTTAAAAATCTGTTTCCAATATTTTACAAGAGATGAAAATATGGATATGATGGAATTTGGACTAACACTTAAGAAAATCATACATGCATACAAATATGGTAAATACATGATCACATCATGAATGCGGCAGAAAAATTAGCGGATTTAGGTTTTAAAATTTTTACATGAAAACGGTTTTTATAACTATAGAACATGCATATATCATATATAATATCATGTATATCATAAATCAAATCTAGATACAAAACCCTAGAGATGTGATTAGGGTTTACCTCTTGTAGCGTACTCCTTCTTGATCTCCTTGTAGATGGTGATCAAATCTCCAACCCTAGATCTTCTTGTCTATGCTCTTGCTCTTGGTTGAAGAGGTGAGTGGGCAATAAGTTAAATCCTTCGTTAGAGAACAATTAAGAACACTTTCTTGATTCTTTGGAACACAGTTATTTGAGATGAACACGTGAAATTTCTAGAAAACTATTTTCTTCTCCGGAATGAGTATGGCCGAATTGCACAGTGACTTTAGTTCACTGTGCTTGGCCGAATTTCACTGCCTCACTCTCTCTCTGTGGTGTGCTGCACTAGGCTAGGTGTGGTGCAGTTTTTCTCTCATGTATCTTATATATATGAGCTCAAAAATCCTAGTCCAACTAGGATTGGGTTTGTTCTCTAATTTGGACTTCGGGTGTATTTTTATAAATATGTCCAACTCATAAAACTTATTTATAAAAATACCAACTTCTATGTAGAATCATTATTTTACACAGTGTCATGAAACTAATTTCACAAAAACCACCAACTAATTAATGAGCTTTATTGAGTTAGACAAGGGACCTAATGGATTCAAATAATCTAAGCTCAAATAATATAATAAATACATAATACCTCTTATTATGGTATATACATAAATACTTTTAGTAAAAGAGACACTATATTAAATGCCCAATACTGCACTCTTATCAAGGATTAAGATCTACATGCTAAGAGCTAGTTTGTGGTAATATAGGAATTAAGTTACGGCACTCTAATTCTTTATATTACCTGGTCCAGTTCAATACACATAACTTATTTATGTTATACTAGTATTTCTATCAGAAGTCAGACACTTCAATGATTTGAGACATATCATTCCGTTGAGATAGACAAGTACTACAATCTTTAGTAAATAAAGTATTCTATCTTTATTTATAAATTGTGAACTAATTCATTTAGACTTAGATAAAGAAACAAGTCTCCCCATAATTAACACTTAATCATGTTTGTTTCTTTATACACAAGTAAAATCATAGAATCTTTTTCAGATAAATAAACTATTCAACGGAGACAGTTTATTCTAGCAAATATCATGATTGCATATAAGAGAAAGTTGTTTATACTAAAAGAGTAAAATTGAAAATCTGCTTTTTAGGGCAAATATCCCAACAATCTCCCACTTGTCCAAAAAGCAGTTATTCAAATTAACATACTAAAAGCCCAAAATTGTTCCAAATGACTAAAATTAATAAAAGCAAAAATAAGTGTTCAACTAACAGCTTAAAAAACTAACAAAAGAAATGAAGATCATAAGCTCTGTCTTCATCATCTTCTTGACGGACTTCTCTCTCATCCTCCAAAAGGTCTCTATTTCTGCTGACGAAGGTAGTATTTGTAGATTGTCTGTAAAGAATATAGCTCTTCTCTTCCTTTGGATAGCCAAGCAGAAAATACTTTTCTGAATTCTTGTCAACTTCATCTCCTATTTTCTTGCATGGGTATACTTCGCAACCCCATATCTTTAGATGCTGTAGGCTCTCTACATAGCCCATCCACATCTGAAAAGGTGTCGAAGTAACTCTATCTGATAGAGTAAAGTTGAGAATGTACGAAGCTGTCTTTAAAGCATAATCCCAGTATTTTTTGGATAGCAGTGACTCCTTGTACATCAGCTCTATGATATGCTTGAGTCTGATGTTGTATCTTTCAGCAGCTCCTATACGACTTTGCTCATAGATAGTCACATATTCATAAGAAATAGTAAGATTGGCTAGTGTTGGCCTCAGCAGGTGATGTTAAGAATCAATATCTCCATGTTCAACTTCAATCTTGAATTTCTTGACCTTGGTGTCGTGTTGTATCTGCACTTTTCTGTCGAACTCATGGAAAGTATCTAAGACTTCATCTTATTTCTTCAAAAGATATACTTAACCGAAGTCCGAATATTCATCAACAAAAGTGATAAATAATGTATGCTTGTTTAGGAAACTACATCCATAGGTTCACAAATATGCACGTGTACGCACTCCAAACATGCCTCAGCTTTCTCATAACGAGTGGTAAGATGACGCTTGTACTTTACAGGCTTCTTGCAATCTTCACAGTCTATGTCATTATTGATATTGACTTCATGTAAGTGATCTAGCTCTATCAGTCTGCGAATTTCTGAGCATGGCATGTGTCCGAGTCGCTTGTGCCAATCGATGGTGTTGCGCTCCTTCCTAATATCTTTCACCATCTCTTGGAGTGTAGTAATACTCATCATTGAAGATGATGTACTTTGTGGCTTCGCAGTCAAAACATAAAGTCCATTCTGCATCTCTCCTACACAGTACAATAGATTGTTATAGAAGACGTGTAACTTCTTGTCAAACACGAAGTGGTAGCCTTCCTTGTACATCTTCGATACCGAAAGAGCATTTATACTAAACTCCGATACGTAGTAGCAATCTTTCACGATCATGGAGCTGTCATTGATCTTCAGGTAAGCATCACCCATGCCCTTACTTCGAACTCTTCGATTATCAATGACTTCCACACAACGACCAGCATCAACTAATTGATTTGGTTCAATGAACCATTTCTTGTCATTGCATATATTGACACTAGATCCTGAGTTCACTAGCCAGAGATCTCGCATATCCTCAGCAGAGAGTGATTTTCTTGGCCTTCCAGATAATCTAACTACTGGAGAAGCTCCTGACCTCTTTTCAGTAGAGGTATCCTCATGTTGATTATCGTTCAAACTCTTTGAACACTGAAATATCTCCATAAATGTCCTCGTTCTACTCCTTGTACTATATTCCCTTGTCTCTTTCCTTTTTCTGGAAACCGTATCCATCTTATGAATAAGTGTTTCTCAATAAACTGTAAAATGATAAAATTCCCAATTAGACAAAAGTCATATAATAAATCCAATTCATAATCGAATTTAATGAATTCAATTCATAATTAAATTCAGTAAGTTTAATTCTCAATTAAACACATAAGGAAAAATAATCGAATACAAATATCTTTATTTCGATTTAATTTTGTAGTAAAATAATAAACGCCTCAATAAGGGTGTTCATTATCTTAAATTAAATAATAAATACCTCAACAAGGGTATAAATTATCAGGAATGAACTTTGACAAAATCACCAACTCTTGTGATTTTCAAATCAAAGTAACTGATTTAAAATCAGCAGATAACTTGTGTAAGATATTATAGTACACATAGAGTAACATTAGAAACATAAATGTAATGATATATAATCAAACAAGAAGATTATGTGTTATGCTCTTATTGGTCATTTGGAAATTAAGGATAAATTATGGACAAGTACGTAAATTATGCTCCTCTTAGTACTCAACTAAGTTTGCTAGTTTATCTGAATATAAAAGAATTTAGAATACTTAATATTAAATCTATCAAGATAAAATGCTTGTGTAAGAATTCCTAATACTGTCACAAATATTCAAGGTATTTTAACATACTATAGATCACAAGTTACCTACGGGTAATCATATGAATCTGTAAGTTAAATATAAACAATTCACTTTAGACAAAAAGACAAATATCTCATATTCCAGTTTGCTAATTACGCTGCTTATCGGTCCATAGAATTACTAACATAGCTCCTATGGGAGGTTAATAGCATCCTATGTTAAGTGTGTAACCATCATTTCAATTTATAAGCTTTCTTAAACAATACAGTCTCCTACAAGAGATCAGTACGTAAAGTCCACTCGCAAATTTAGGCTAAGAGATTCAATACAAGTAATATTTTGATGAAAACCTTCCTACGGGAGCTCAGCAAGATTCTGAGGCGAGGCACATCTTTAGAACTATTGAACCAATGATGGAGACTATGGATATCTCATACCTACTCCCACTCAATCTTTTAAAAATTAGGGATCTTGATTTTATTCAGTTATCTAACTTACTTAGTAACCACAAAATCAATTATGTATATCCAATTATGTGACTTAGAGAGAATGAGCTAATTTAAGACACTATGACATACTATTTTAGACATGGTGCTATGGTCGAATAATTATTGTCTCAAAAGCCAAAGTACTAACACTATATTATACATCTCATGTATATGAAAGTCGACAATAAAAGCATACAGAACGTAATGATCAAGTAAGAAGGTCTGTGAATTGTAAATCATTCAAGCAAAACTTTTCCAGAAGAAAATTCAATTATTTAGTCACCAATCTTTCAACCAAAGATAAATAATTGAAAAACGGTATTTAAAACAAGTCATGTATAAAACATTAGTTTTGAAAAATCTAACTAAGAAACTTTAACCGCTAAGTTATTCAACCAATAAATTTAAAGATTCTTAGTAGTAGAATTTAATCAAATTAAATTCTAAGTGCATTTATAAAAATAAGTAAATAATTATAAAAACATTTTGTATAAAAGTTTTATAAATAATTATAAATGCAAGTAATGAATATAAACAACTTTATATACATTCATTAATTTTCTTAAAAATTAATCATTTCAAAACCAAAGAATGCTTTAAATAATTTTGGATTAAAAATTTGACAAAATTTAAAATCCTCCCGCTCAATATGACAGTCATATCGAATGTATTTTGTAGAAACATAATTATCTCATAATTATCAAAATTCCTTTTGTCACATAAAATATTACCATAATTATCTCATAATTATCATTTTTTTTACGTCAAACACCACTGTACCAAAATATTACCATAATTATCTCGTAATTATAATATATACTTAATCAAAAATAAAATATTTTAATCTCATTAAAATCAAGCTCCAATTTCCTTACAAATTATGAAAACAAATAATTATGCTTATATTATTATTATCCTTTCAATTAATATAATTAATCTCATTAATTATTATTGATTACTAATTATTAATCATATTAATAATTATTAAATAATTATTAAATAATAAAATTAAATCACATTAATAATTATTAAATAATAATTAAAAATTAATTAAATTCAATAATTAATGTTTTCTAATAAAACATATTATCCTATGTGTAAGCATTAAGTTCATAACTAATTCTTATTTAAATTTAAAAATATCAAATATTTTTAAATTATTGACTTATTAGGATAATTTAAATAATTAGAAAATAAATCATATTTATTATCTAACTATTAATTAATTTATCTAATCTTATCTTAATCTTATTAAGATACTATCTTAAACTTATTAAGATCTAAGGATAATAATAGATAGTTATTTTTAATTATAGAAATCCTATTTCTATAACTATATTTAGAAAAGATTAATTGTAATATTCTAAATTAGGAAATAATTAAAACTCTTTCAATTAATCCCAATTAATTAGAAACTTATAACTCATATAATGTTTCCATATTTATCTAATATTTATTTCTAATTATAATCGAATAATTCTAATAATTAAATAAAGATTATATCTAAATTTAATTGTAATAGAAATCTAATCATTATTAAATTTTTAAAATTAATTAAAATTATTTAATTATAATGAATATAACTTTCTAATTAATTAATTATATTAATTAATTACCTAACTAATCTCATTAATTAGTTGTCTGATTAATCTCATTAATCAATAGAGTTACTAATTAAATTAGTTATCTCTAACAATATTCTAATTACTATAATTAGAATAGTTACTAGATAAATAGTTATGACAATTAACTATTGAATATTAATCTAATTTAAAATTCAAATCTTTTCTATCCTAATTAATCTCATTAATTACGAATTTGAATAATCTATGGATAGTAATTATTTAAATCTAATCTGATTAGATTTAGTTTCGAATTTAAATTCAAAACTATATCCTAATTTAAATCATTTTTAAATTAAAAATAATTACAAAATTTAAATTATTCTAATTTAAACTATCATGATTTATGGATAATTATCTAATCATATTTAATCATATTAAATATCAAATTAATTCGAATAGTTGTTATCTATTTAAATTCTAAATTTAAATAGATAGGAAATCCTATCTAATTTCAAAAATTAGTAGATGTCCTATTCAAATTCAAATTAATTATTAGATTTATCAGGATAATATCTAATCATATCTAATCTCATTAAATATTTAAATTAATTTGAATTATCATTATCTATTTAAATTCAAAATTTAAATATTAGAAATAATATAGGAAATCTTATCTAATTTAAAAAATTACTAGATATCCTACTCAAATTCAAATTATTTATTAGATTTATCAGGATAATATCTAATTAAATCTAATCTCATTAAATATTTAAATTAATTTGAATTGCCATTATCTATTTAAATTCAAAATTTAAATATTAGAGATAATATAGGAAATCTTATTTAATTTCAAAAATTAATAGATATCCGATTTAAATTTAAATTAACTACTAGATAATATCCTAATTATTTAATTAATTTAAATTTATCATTATTCTAAAGTAAATCAAATTTAAAATAGGATAATTCAAAAATAGATAACTATCCTAATCAAATTTGAATAGTTTCCTAATTCTAAACTTTGAATTCAAATTTAATTAATTAACTAATTAATTAATTTTGAAAATAGTGGTGGTGCCAGAAACACCACCACCGTTGGCCTACGGGCTGTTACTGCTTGAGAAAAGGCGGCGAAAAGTAGAACAATGGGTGGTAAAGGGGCAGGGCTGCCTGGCTACGGCGCACGGCAAGGCCGTGCG